>CANUEP010048039.1:0-19945 GCA_947857235.1 Jatropha podagrica | reverse complement strand
ATATATATAGAAGGATATTACTAAGAGATAAAGTAAGATTCCACCAATAAATTATCCCTATCTAACTATAAATTATCTCTACACCAATATAAATATTCTCAATTAAGCCTATGAAAGCTAATTTCACAATTATTTACTCCTTAAATTCTGAGAGCTTAATAATATTCATGTTAAATAACATATGCAAAATTATTATATTAGAATAATAAGTAATAATTAATAAGAGTTATTGAAACTAAAATAAAATTCAGTAAGGAAAATAGAGAATTTAAGGATTAACTAAAATGCAAAAAAAGAAAATGGACTATATTTTGTGACAAATCAAAAAGAAAATATGAACTATATTTTCGGGATGGCGGGAGTAACATTTAATTATTTAATGATTTGTGTGTACATATGCATTAATTTTCTATTAATATTAAATAATTTCAAAATAATAGATTATCCAATTAAAATATATAGATAAATGAGAAAATAAATATTAATTTTAATATGTATATTTATATATATATAGAAAAAAGGGTAATATTACATATTATTTAATAATTTGTATATATGTGTTATTTTCTATTAGTATTAATTAAATTTTAAAAAATAAATTATCCATAAATTTTAAAAAATAAATTTTCTAATAAACTATATAAATAAATAAATACTTTTAATTTTAACACATAAGATATAGCTATTTGTTTAAAAAAAAGCCATAATTATTTAGTTATTTAATATTTTTACATATCTATTAATTTTTACTACTACTAATAGATAAATAAAGGAATAAATTTTAATTTTAATTGATAGAAAGATAGACAGTTTTTTTTTTTCAAAAAAAAAAAGAAGTTATGATTATCTAGTAACGTAATAATATATATATATATATATATATATATATATTTAAATTTTTTATTAATAATAAATCAATTTTAAAAAAATAAATTAACCAATTAAAATATATAGATAAATAAGGAAACAACTTTTAATTTTAATATACATAAATAGTTGTGAAAAAAAGTCATAATTAACTAGTTATTTAATAATTTGCATATGCACATTAATCTTTATTAATTTTAAATAAATTTTGAAAAAAAATTATTCAATTAAAATATATAGATAGAATAGGGAAGGACTTTTTATTTTTAGTAGATAGATATTTTTTTATTAATAAAAGTAATAAATATCTATTTATTTAATAATATGTACATTAATGTTAAATAAATTTTAAAAAATAAATTATTCAATTAAAATAGATAAATAAATGAAGGAATAAATTTTAAGAGATAGATGTTTTTGAGAGAGAAAAATAAAGAAAGCATATATTAGCCTTTTTGTTATTCAAAAATAAATTTGAAAAAAAAAATATTCAATTAAAAATATATATATATATATATATATATATAGATAGATAAGTGAGAGAAAACTTTTAAATGGGAGATATAGTTTAAAAAAAAGTGAAAGTCATAATTATTTTCTTGTATTTTATTTTCAAATATAATTTTAAAAAATAGATAGAATAAAAGATAAAAATGTTGATTATAAACTTATTTCAAATTTATAAAATAAATATAAATTAATTTGTAACAAAAAAAAAAGTTATCTTATCAAAATATGTAGATACTATTAGGAAAATTAATTAATTGATAAATACTGTTTTTGAAATTAAAAATATTAATAATCGCTTTTAAATCTATATATTTGATAACTTATCCTCTTTTTTATTTTTTATTTTTTTGTTTTTGTATTGACATTTAGCTCAAATGGAATTAGGGACATAAGTAAGAGATGATCAAGACATACACATTCTAATAATAGAAACAAAAAAAAATTCTGATTAAACATGTCTTATATTTGTTTAGACGGTTAAAATGACCCATAAATTACTTTTTAAAAAAAAGATTTTGAACACCCTTTACATACATCCTTTGGATTTTTTATGTTTTGGATTCTTGATTGTTTTGTTTGGAAAGGTTTAGATAATAAATTGTATTAAACGGGAAGAATACATTATGGTGTGGAGACGCTAATTATTGGTATACTAGTGGTTTTATTCTATCCTCTCTTCTGAAGGAACTTAGTAACTAGTGTATTTTTAGATTGAAAAAAATTATAATTATACCCGTAAGGTTTGACCTAACTAACTAATCTACTCTCGTATTTTAGAAATTAAACTAACATACACCTATATTTTAGGTTCGTTAAACAGTAATCTTCTTTCGTCCATTTTTCACAATTTCATAGAGCAAGTCAACAAAATAATTAGTTGTCCAATGAGAGAGAACAAAATTTATAGTAAAAATACCCCTCACATAAATATATTATGTCTTTAAATTGGTAAAGTATGTTTGGGAAGGAGAAAAAGGTGGAAAAAATTAAGAAAAAGAAAAAGGTTTAGGGTTTGCAATGGCTAAAAAGAGAAGTATACATGCTTCTAGTGCGATCGATTGCAGAAATGAGAGTAGACTTATGAACATGATATGCGAATGCAGGAAGCGAGCTGGGATCAGAATTTCTGAGATAAGCAAGAACAAGCACAGACCATATTACTTTTGTCAAAATAATGAGTGTGGAAGTTTTCTTGGGTGGTGCAAGCTAGTTGATTCATGCGTTGAGAGCTCTAAGGAGCCAACAACGCTAGAGATTCAATGGAGAATGAAATGGAGAATGAAACTTTTGCAAGAAATCTAAGGAACAACATCGTAAGAGATCTACTTAACCTGAAAGATGTTGTGCACCAGAATGATGAAAATAGGCGAATTCATGGCAAGTTGGATGGGTTGGATTCTCTAATTGGGAACATGAAAATTGCTTTGTGCTTGATTTACACTGTAGTGAATTTCATCCTTATTCTATTTCTGCTTTGCAAGAAGGGTTAAATGGGTAGTTGGATTTTTGTGGGTTCTTTCTACAGTGTTTATGGTAGGGTAGCTACTATGAAGTTGAATCTTTAATATTTGGTAGGTAGTGATTCAATGGTATGGTAGTTGACAATTAAATGTTATGAGTATTTTGTAATGAATGAACTGAATGTGCTTAATGTAATGACTTTTTTTTTTTTTTTTGAAATGATAATGTGTTTATAAATTCAAAAAATGGAAAATAACAGTCAAAAAAATGCTGAAAACTATAACATTAAGATGAAACTGACAAAGCAATTATGAAAGTTTTCATTGATCCATAAACATTGTTTCATTTCACATTTTCCATAAGAAATCTAGAACAGCATTCCCTCTAGATTTCTGATTACAAATCTCTTTTAAAATGAAGGAATAAAATATCTTTCTATACACAATATAATATATGTGGAGTTTATATCACCTACCACTTACATTAAAACAAAAATTTTCAAAATTCCAAAATGCCAAAATGTCAAAAAGTTCCCAAGAGATAAACTCTTTATAGTCCTTAAATCTATAGCAGGTCCTACTATGGAGTTTCTATAGTTTCTGCATTTCTCCTTCTTCTTTGTCTTGTTCTAGATCCAAAAGCACCATGATCCCTTCCCTTTTATCTTTATGACTACAAATGTGAATAGATAGCATCAATTTTAGTAAAAGTAGATGTTAATTAAGTGTAAAATGTTGGAGTGTTTAGTAATACCTATTTGCTTGATGGAGCAGATTTGCATGTCCTCTTGTTGTGGCCTAATTGGTTGCATTATTTACATCTAACTGTTGTAGCCCTTGTGCTTGCAGTTACAAGATGTCCTTCATCATCTTGCCTAACCCTCCTATTTTTTAGCCTACCAACCTTTTTTTCACCTCTAGATGCTTTATCTTCTCATTCTCCTCAATACCTTCATAGTTAACATCAGGCATAAGATGGATGTGACTTTAGTATGTTTCAACATATTTCTCCATTGTGAAGTATGTATCACAAAATCATTCCACATTTGTTCTCTTATAAGCTATGCATAACATGAGATGCTTACAAGGCATAACAGACTTCTCCCACCATGCATAGTTGCATACTTTCTTTTCTAGGTCAACAATGAAGTGAATGGTCCTTCTTTGACCTCAAATAAATCATTGTTGCTTGGCAATAACCTACACCTTCTACTCTCTCTTATAATGTTCTTTAAATCCTTCTTAGCTTTGGTGTCAATCTGCCCTCCATACATGATGCCTTTATAGCCCTTTTATGTATTCTAACCATGCACTTCTTCCTAAAAGTATCTATGAGGTTCACAATGGGCATGGATCTAAGTTTGTCAACCCAACTGTTAAAAGACTTTGTCATGTTGTTACTGGCATGGTCACTCTTTGCCTTACCCTAAATGCATGTCAACACTATTGATTGAGTGGAATCTTTAAAAGCCATTCAGCAGGTTTGTCATCCAACTTATTTTTTATATTTGTCATATGCAAGTTAAATTGTTGGAAGTAAGTACTTTTAGCACATGCCCAAAATTCATTTCTCAATAATAAACTATGATATTCCTTCTTAAAATTTTATTCTGTGCCTATAACAAAATCTATGCACTGCATATAGGAACCAATTTTTCACTACATTAATTAACCCCTGACAAAATAATGGTTAAGAATTAATGGTATTTATTTGTATGCATATTTAATATCATTTGTCAAATTAATACATTGTTCTAGAAAATATCAAAGTTAATAATTTAATAAATAAAAATAATTAAAGCCATTATTAGCAAAATAAATGCACATGCTTAACTGATGGTCAAGAATGCACATGCTTCATAATCAATAATTAGCAAAAAAAAAAATGAGTCCATTATGCTTAACACTGGTAAAGGTACACAAACCAAAAGTGAATGATATAGTCGCATGCACATATTAAAAGTGAATGGTAAAGTCATATGCACATATTAAAAAATGAGCCCACTTAGTTGAATATAAGCAAACTTACATCTCAAACACAATGATGAATTCATATGCACATATTAAAAGCCCTTTTATCTAAAGTCACATGCATATATTAAAAAAAAGTGCCCATTGTATTGAACATAAGTAAACATACACCTTAAAGATAATGATGAATTCACATGCATATATTAAAAAAATGACCTAGTAAATAATTAAAAATTTGGACCACTTACTTTTTATCTATCTGACATAAAGGTCCAAGGTTTGTCTGGATATCCTGGTCCTATGCATTGATGGAGACAATCCATAAAAGTCTCACGATACACTGCATTCAACCTCTATAATTCTAAATGTTAGAGGCAGAACCCCTCATATGACCCCTTTAAATGGCACCCATCAAGACCAATGAATGGCCTACACCCCTTTAAAAATTCATCCTTCAGTGCCTTGTAGCTTATAAATAATCTCCCAAAGACAATTGGATCATCCTCATTGTTTCAAGCTTTAGGCTCAAATTTAACAAATGTGCCCGGATTACTACTCATCAAACCAACAATATATCTTCTTAAGTAATTGTAACTCTCAAAATGGGAACCATCTATTGCCTCTTTTGCTTGTGCCTTAGCCCTATAGAGTTGCCATAGTTGCATAATGATAACCCATTTTCCAAACAACTTCCCAGCCATTAATTCATAACTGATGTTAAGATCTATCTCAAGTTCTTCTTGCAACTTCTTCACCCATCTTGTGTTCGCATTTGGGTTCTTATTCACAAATGGTCGTACACATTGATGCTCATTTTGTAGTGTTTTAACCATGAAAGTTACTTCATCACTCAAGCAGGAAGCATGGCATCTCCAAGTATAGCCTCCATTGTTGCATTTCACAGTCACTTTATCAAGTTGACCCCTAATCCACTTAATCACATATCCTCCTTTAATTGCATAATCCCTTAATGCATCTCTTAACACATCAACACTGGGAAATACTTGACCCACTTCAAATTGAATATCTCCATCATTTGGATTTTGGAATACATTAGCATATGTGTTTTTAAAAGGGTCAGCCTTCCTCCTTTTTTTTTCTCCTATTTCCATCGTCTTCCCCCAAATCTGATTCATCTGAGATAGTAAGAGGCCTCTCATCATCTCTTGAATTCACACTGCTCATACTGTCACTGTCATCATCGATATCTTGCTCCCCATGTCCACTAGATCCTCCAACACTAGGTTTAGGAATTACAAAGTCAGATGGAAACCCCTCTGCTTCATCATTGTCACTGTTAGAAAATCCTACATAATCTTCATTTGAACTATCATTATTCTGCCCCTCATCTTGTGTTGGTGTTAGTACATGATTCAGGTTTGATCTTAATCTTCTAAAAATATAGTCCTAATAGGAGTGTTTTCCTCATTTCTTGAGGCATTCCCAACATTGTTTTGAGCTTTAAAAGGTGCTACTTGGTTGACTCTGCTTGAAATCTAATTCCTATTTGTTTAAAAAGTTGAACATCTTCGTACTCTCTGTCAAGCCAAGATGCCTTTCTCTCCCAACACTTCTACCACCACTCCTTCTACCTCTTGTAGTAGGCCTACACATGTCATACATAGATGATTCTGCCCCTATATTATCCCATATGCTAGAAACATAAATATGTTTACCCCTATTTCCTTGACCCCCATCTGTTTCAGCATTTGCATTAGTGTGAACACTTTCCTCTTCATTCCCTAAGTTTGCCTCAGTTTGAATTCTCCCCATTCCAACATCATTTTCTACATTCACACCAATCACATCATCATTTTGCACATTCCCCCCAATCCCATCATCAATTTGCACATTTACATCAATTCTAGGATTAACATTAGTAGTTGCACCAACTTCAACATTAATACACATAGACATATTTTTCTCAAATTCCACATCTGTAATATTTGCATTGCCCCCAACTTCAGCATCAACTGTCAAATTTTTTCCATCTTCCACATTTGCATCCCCCCACTTCAGCATCAATTATCAAATTTTCTCTAATTTCCACATTTGCATCAGTTGCATTCACCCACACTTCAGCATCAACTGTCAAATTTTCTCTAAATTTCACATTTGCATCACTTGCCTTTCCTACCACTTTAGAAAAAATAGGACGTGATTGCACATCTACTTCTCTATTGGAATGCACATTGGCATTTGAAAATATTTCTTCCACAGTAGAACCATCATCAGGTTTCTCTATGGAAATTGGTTGAACATCTTTACCGGTTACAAGATGCATCTCACGAGAAGAATCATACAAAGCAAACATGCACATCAAATCAGCATCAGATTCAATAAGAAAATTCACCCCAAACTTTATATTTATGAAATTATCTTGAATATCGAACATTGATTAAATATCTTTCACCAATTGTAGGTGTGAGTATTCGTCTCTATTTATATTCAAATTGCTTGCTTCATGCCCCCTCATATTTGATATAGAAATCATACAACTCTTGCCCCATCCTGTTATTTCAAAAAAAGGGGCATCATTGAGTTAAACTCTAGCATACAACTACACACATTCTACCAAATACAAAAATAGTACAATCCTAACGTATCTATATTGCATCGAAAAAATCGATTTCTACGAAATCAAAATGATTTCCATGAAATAATCAAATGAAAGAAAGTGTTGTACTTCTACCTCTTCTGCAGAGACTACCAATCATTTTCAGTAGTCTCTTTTGTCTCCACCACAGCAATGCTACTTGAGAAATGGTTCACACTATCACCCCCTTTCTCTAATCCATGCAAATTCTTGTGACTATTCACTTTTGGACTTTTGTTTTTCTTTCAAAACAGTTGACAATAGTAAAAGAAGAGTGGCGGTTTGTGTTTCCTTTTTTTCCCTTGTCTTTTTTATTTTTTTTAAGTTAAGGTTATATTTGTAATTGCATAAGGTTTTAACGTCCGAAATTGAAAAAAATGGACAAAAGAACATTACTGTTTAACAGACCTAAAATACAGATGTATGATAGTTCAATTTCTAAAATACGAGGGTAGAGTAGTTAGTTAGGTCAAAACATGAGGGTATAATTATAATTTTTCCTTATATATATCTATATATATATATATATATATATATATATATATATATATATAAGCTGAAATAAAGAGATATATATATATATATATATATATAAGCTGAAATAAAGAGAAAGTTTGAGACTCTTTGTTTAGCATTATATTTTTCTTCTTTTAAACTTTAATAGCTGATTTTCCTTCTCAAGATATATTCTATAAAATGAAAATTTTGGTTCTAATGTTACATTTTTCTTTTGAAAAATTTAATATGAGTTAAAAGATATTGATAAATTTTATTTATATAAATTTTATTTTATATAAATTTTAGAATGTTCATATTCATATAAGAATAAAACTAATTAATTTTACAAAATAATCAAGAAATCATCATTTCATTTTGTCTAAATTTTATTAATTAAATAAATTATTAGAAATTTTTTAAAATGCTTCAAACAATGCTATTTTGAACTAAACAAATAATTTAAAAGGAAAAAGAGTTAAACCCAAATAATATAATTTTAGACTAAATATTCACTTTTTTAACATTTTACTTTTTTAGATTTTAATTTTTAAGTAAAATGTATTTAAAAAAAAAATCTAAAGTAAAGTGTATCATGTTGTAAAATATTATTTAGACTTTAGAGATACTAACCTTTTTATGACGTGCATTACACGTTATTAGTAATTAGTATTACTCATCGTTTATACTCATTAATTTATTATAATATTAACTATTAGTCAAAAGTACAAAAACAGGCTTTAGGGATAGCTTAATTCCATTTTAGTTTTTTGTTACTTAAATTGACAAATGGACTTTTTTGTTATTAAATTGAAGTTGATGTATTTTTAAATGACAAATTGAAGTATAGGGACAATTAAAAAATATTTACTATAGTCGAGAGACCACAAGCGAAAATAAGTCAATCTTTTTCCATCAAGATTATGATTTTAATTTTAAAATTTTATTTCTGTTATTTTTTATCTCTTATGTGTCTCATATCTCTTGTATTTTATAAATAACAAAGTAGAGTTTACCGTATTTCACTGACAAGTCCAAGAGATTTCGATTTGTCACTTATGTTAATTCTTCAAGCAAGTTATCAAAGATATCCATTATGATATATTTATCAAATTCATTCATCAAGATAAAGAAGAAAATATAGAGTAATTTCAATCTCACCTGAAGGGAAAACCATATGTTGTCGGGTTGCTAAAGTCAATTTTTTTTTTTTAATTCTTTAATTTTTAATGTCTATGTGACTTTATTGGTTTTTATCTTTTGAACAAGTTTGTTGTAGTATTCTAATATTCAATTCTTTTGTAATTGGCAAAAGAAGTATTGTTGGAGAAAGTACACCTCATTTCTAAAGCCTTTGATTATCTCCAGTTGCCATCTGCTTTAAAGTTGGGTATATATGAGCTCTATAATTTTATTTTTATGGTTCTATCTCCTTGGAATCTTTATTTGTACTTTCCTAAGGAATGATGATGAGGTACTTCAAAGGAGTTGATAATGGAAATAATATCTCTATTTTGAAGAACACATAAATGTTGATCTTTAATGTTTTTTTTTTTTTGTTTTTTTTTTTTTTTGCAATACATGAAAAAAGAAATCATAATTGAAAGTCTATCAAGGCATTAACTTGTAGTTCAATAAGTATCATTTTAATTATTTTCAAGAAAAAAAACACCTCCCTATGTCATAATGAAATTTACACATACCTCTTTTATGTTTTAAGACAAACAGGCGCCTCTCTAAATTAACATCCATCAAATAATCATCTCCCTCCATTTAAAGCTTTATTTCCATTAAATAACAAATGAAATTATCATTTTAACCCTTAATATATTAATTACTTTTGCTTCTTCATATCTCCTCCCAAAATGAAAATTTATTTCTTGCTTTCTCTTTCTCACGGCAAATAGTCCACCGCCGACAAAGAGAGGTCTCCACTCCAGAGTGTTGCCTGAAACCATTTGCCAATTTGCGGTGATTATCATTTTGATCATCAAATGGTATCCAACTACAAAAATAATTGCATATTCGTATCTCACGTGTCAAGCACAAGATTTTGGTTCTTTTGGGATATTTTTTCAGTTATCGGGCCATCATCGGCCAACGACAGGGTCGCTGTCTACAGTGGCCGAAGTTGGTATTATTCTCTAAACAATGAAAAATTATACTCGAAGTGATCCAAATTCAAAGAGGAGTTCAACTTTGCTATCAATTTAATCAAACAATAACAATTTCTTATCCAATTGATAAAAAAGAAAAAATCCCATTTATAATTGTATTTGTGAAATAAGAAGAATATAACCATTATAACCAATTGCGTTGCAGCCACTTGTCCATTTGCATTTGTAGTTGAAATCTTTTAAACTTTGTGTAGTTTGTTGGATTTCATTCCTGTAAAATTTAAATTTTTTTTGGGGATATCTTTGTAGCTGTTTGAATTTGAATTCCAGTATAAAATTCTAAAAAAAACCATTGATTTAGGTATTTTTTTTATATTAATACTTAATTGAATAAAATTAATCTAAATAAAACTTAGATAATCAGCTTATATAATATTCTTATGAAATTTTATAAATTAATTTGAAATATTATACTTGCATTAGTAGCAAGTTATAATTTTGTAAAATATTTTGAGTTTCTAAATATTAGTTAACACTTACTCTTTTACCTTTTTTTTTTTTTAAATCATTATGATGTTATAAATAAAATTTTGAAACTTTAAACAAGTTTGGTTTAAATTTATTTTTATCTAAAATAATTTTAATTATTTTAATTATTCATTTAGTATAAAATTATAAATAAAATTATTTTCAAAACAAAGGACAATTTATCTATGGCTTAATTTCACTCACTGTTCCTCAAGTTATAATGTAATCACTTTAAGGTTTCTTAATTTAAAACCATATCTCAGAACTCCATGAACTTTACTGTTTATAATACAAAAGTGACTCGGGCAAGTTTTCGATAAAAAGTTATCGAAAACATGAGGTGGCACTATTGTGAGTCCTACATTCTTACATGTGGTATCTAACGTGCCAAGAAAACTCCAACTTGAATGCATTAATGAATTTCACATAGACATAAATATAAATTTTCTACTTTATCCTTAAAAAGGTTCAAATTTCTCATCTCTTCTCTCTCCTACCTAACTCCATCACCACAACCTCTTTCAACCTTCATTTTCTCTCAAAAGATACAGTTGCCCTTCTAAAAATTAATAGCATAACAGTTGATAATTGATATTGAGAAATTCAAGCAAAAATAAATAAGAACATTCATATTTTTAAGGATAAAATAGGAAATTTATATTTGTCTACGTGGAAGCCACTAATGCAGGTGAGTTAAGAGTTTTTTTTCGTATGTCAGATGCCACGTGTAAAAGTGCATGTCCCACAATAGTGTCACGTCATGTTTTCGAGTATTTTTTATCAAAAACTCGTCGGAGTCACTTTTGTGTTAGAAAAATTAAAGTTTAGAGAGTTTTAAGATGCAATGTTAAGATAAGGGACTTTAAAGTGATTATCTCATAAACTAATGAATAGTAAGTGAAATTTAGCCTCTATCTGTCTATCTATAATCTATAATCTATACTATATAAATGTGAGAATATGAGGGGAATAATGAGATTTTCGATATCATCCTTAATAAAATTTATAATATCCTAAAATAGTCTTAGTCATAGACAATTCGAAAATTACATTTTATACCAATTAGTGTTTAGATAAGTTGTTGGATACTCTTTTCCTTTAGATGAGGTTGAGAGTTTGATTCGCATAGACGGAACAAATACTCGCTGGGAGTATTTATCCCTTCTTGGACCAACGGTGCAAGCAGAATTTAATTCTAGCATAGTGGACTTGGGATATCTGTGATTAAGACAAAAAAATAAAGAAGAAAAATTACATTTTATTATTTGATTGGATATAATTTTTTTAAAATTTTTTTTGATTAGATATAATTTCTAAAAATTATTTTTTAAATAAATAAACATATATACTAAAAAGAAAAAAATATATACTTTTCTTTTTTTTAATAGTTGTAGAAAAATTATGGGTTTATTTAGAGATGATATAAAATTTCTTTTATATAATCTTTTTTACTACTTAATTAATTAATTAATTATTTTAAATTTGCAACTTGGAATAATAGAGAAACAAAATACTTGAATAAATTCATTAATTGATCAATATTGGATCATAGCATGATTTGTTTTGTAATTTTGATTTATTGACTTGATTTTTTTTTATCCATCAAAACCAAATTTAATTAAATTATAGCATTTTCAAGATTATTTTTGAAATTTAAATTGGTAATTTTTTAAAATATAATTTATTTCTTGTTATAAGTTGAGTTCTTAAAAGAGTTTTATTCTTAATAAAAATTTATTATCTTTTATTTTCTTTTTTGTTATTGAATTAATTTGTAATTACTATCACTCTAATTTAGTGGGAGATTTATTTCTCTCTTACAATAAATAGATGGTCTCCAAATTAAACATTTTTAATTTTTTTTAATATTTTTTCTTTTATATCTTAAATATGTTTAATGTGAAAGAAAATAGTATTTATAAAATTGAAAAAAAATTATAACTATATATTTCTATTCTAGTTCATTTTTTGGGTTTCAAAAGTTTTGGTGTATATTCGTATATTTCTTTCTCTAATGTATTGGGTAGGTAATACAATCACTATAGCCAAAATAATTATTATTATTAGTTCAGATCATCTCCTCATTTCTTTTCTTTTACCTAAAGTAAAAAAATTTATTATTTTCATTGTAGTTGTATACAGATATTGATTTGAAATTGAGGATAAATGTTGAGAATTGAGTTATAATTTGATTTTCTTTTTTAGCACCTATTAGAGTTTTAAGAATTTGCATTTATAAATTAAGAACAAAAGGATTGAGCATAAAAATTAGATCGAACTTTATTTTGAGACTACTTCGTTATATAAAAATAAAATCAAATACATAAGAAATAGCATTGTAAGTAGCTTATGCAGCAAAGTCTAATATAATTAATCAATTGTATTTATTTTAATTTAAACAAAAACTTATGCTTTAATATTATATAGAAAAAATTAATAGACTACAAAAAATGAAAATATAATGAACATTATCAACATGCAATGCCCGTCATAAAAAAGACTAGTATATATAAATGTACGAATGTTAGCAATATTAGGTTCTTAAAATGACTCTACGGACTTTTAATTTTATTAGTTAATTAAAAATATAATTAAGGATAATTTAATCCTATTCGAATTAGAAAATTTTAATATTATTGGTTGATTTAATCTCATTCTAATTAAAAAAATTTATTAGCTTATTAATTCATATTACATTAAAATATTATTAAGTATAATTTAGTCTCATTCTAATTAGAAAATATTAATTTTATTCACTAAAAAATTAAAATAAGATATAATAATATAAAATATTTTTAGATGTTTAAATGCACTAATACTTACATATTAGTACACTAGAAAACGTAAAAAATAAAAACAAAAAACTTTTGATTCATTTATATTAATCCTAATTGTTAAATCATATAAGAAATAGAAATAAAGTTATTAGTTGATTATAAATTATTTATTTTAAAGAAAATCATTAAAGAATATTAAATATCAACTAAATAGAAATATTAAATCAATTAGGAATCTTAATATTAATTTAATTAACTTAAAATCTCATTATAAATAGGTCATTAGAGCTAATTGAGAGAAAGAAAACGTTGAGAAAAGGCAAACTTCAATAAATAGTTGAGATTTTCAGTTAATAAATTTTAATAATGTAAGTGTATTTCATCAATTGGAATTTGAATGAATTTGCAATTTTTGATTTATTTTATTTTATTTATTAATTGATTTTATTTTTCAATTTTTTACATTATAAATTTGTTATTACTTGTGAAAAAATTTAGAATTAGGGTCAACATACGTTGAGATAAGGCTATAAACCAAACAAATCGCTTGTGAGGTACTCGAGGCTCGACTCGGTAAAAGCTCATTCAATAAGCTTATTAAGTCGAGCTATCGAGCTCATTTATTGCTCGAACTTGAGTCATTAGCTCGCGAGCCAACTTTATCGAGTCGAGCTCACGAGGTAACCTTATCGAACCGAGCCAAGCTCATGAGCTAACTCAATAGGACAATCAATTATAATCCATATTAAAATGATGTCATTTTGGTTAATAGATCAAACTCGGCTCATTTATGGTTATTAAGCTGAACTCAAGTTAAGCTCGAGCTTAGCAATTTTTAAAGGAGTCCAGCTCGAGCTTAGATTGACAAGCTCAAGCTCATCCTTATCGAGTTGAGCTCGAGCTCACTAAAGTTTGACTCGGCTCAGCTTATTTACAACCCTAGGCTAAGAAAGTTTTAATAGTTTAATAATAAATATAAGTTTATTAGTTTCTTATATATTTAATTTAGTTCATGGTTGTAACCTTTTTTCCTAGAGTTTTTACATATTTTTCAATTAGAGGGACCTAATTATTATTATTTTTTATCTTAACATTGCAATAGTATTTTGATACCTTTTAGATTCATAAAGGACAAATATTAAAGAATAAAAAAATTAATTTAAGCACATAAAAATAAATGTATCATGTTTCATATATTTTATTTAACATTTTAATTAATTAAGTTTCTAAATAAATAAAAGTATCATTAAAAATTCTAATTTTATTGATTGAAAAATAAATTTAGTTTAATTTTAATTGATTATGTCAATTTTCTATTTTGAATCTAAATTTTATTAGAAAGAATGGGAAGGGAGAACATTAGGTTCATAAAATCTCTTTACCAAATTTATGAATTGATAAAAATATTATTATTAAGGACTTTAATTTTATTAGTGAAAAAATAAAGGTAGTTTAATTTTAATTAGTTATGTTAATTTACTAATTTTTCATAGCAAATATTATAAATAAACTTATTTGATTTATGATATTTTGTTCAATTATTATTATTATTATTATTATTATTATTATTATGTCCATGTTATTTTTTACCAATATTAAACTGATAACAATTAATAGTATCGGTAGCGAGTTTAGAGGCTGCAAATCAAAACATATAAAACAAAACCATAAAGCAAAAACATAATTTAGCTTTCTTTTATTTTTTTTTCAACAAATACACTTAAGTTTAAAGTAAAAATACTTTTCATAGATAGCAAATACCAGAAAAAGAAATTCTAACATGACTAATACATTGTATGGAAAAAAAATGTAACTTTTTTTAATCACTCGTTTATATTTAAAATCAAATACCTTTCTGTTGGATTGAAGGCGTCTAAAAGATTGCATTGAGTAAGAAT
Source organism: Jatropha podagrica (assembly GCA_947857235.1). Taxonomy (NCBI): domain Eukaryota; kingdom Viridiplantae; phylum Streptophyta; class Magnoliopsida; order Malpighiales; family Euphorbiaceae; genus Jatropha; species Jatropha podagrica. The sequence goes on along the minus strand of CANUEP010048039.1, from coordinate 4,726 downwards.
TTCCCAAACCTTGTCCCCTAAAATTGAAAAATAAAGCTTTTTTTTTTGTAAGCAAAATCTAACATAAAAAAAATATCAATTTATATAATAAAAGCCCTAAATTCTCAATATTCTTAGAGTAGAAATATGAAACTAACAAAAATTAGATAAAGTAATGGAATTAGATAAAAATAAAGGAAATATGCGGTCTCAATTTCTAAAGTTCATATATATAATCAACATTCAACCATCAAAATTAGAGTCAAATTCTTCAATTAGGAACTGCACAAGTGGAACAAATAAGTACAAACATAGATTTATATAAAAACTAATATACAATAAATAAATCAATCTGCGCAATTCTTGGGCCTTCACCTTGTTAATAATATAAGCAAGTTTTTTGGTCCTTGAAAATATTGATCATTAATTCTAAGAGGGCCACTTGAGCCTAAAACCCATAAAATGTAAATATTATATATATATATATATATAGAGAGAGAGAGAGAGAGAGAGAGCATTTCGCGATTTTGTTATAGGTTTTCTAGAAGGTGCACATTGCTTGGAGGACACTCTTAGAATTCCTATAAATAGGGGAAGCTACTATAATAGACATGCAATTCAATATAAACAAACCCATTATCTTGTGCATTTAAGCCACTTTATGTCCCCCATTTTCAACCCCTTAATTTCTTATATTTATCTATTTTCCCTGTCATCTTGTCTTTTCTCTATTCTTATTCTCATCTCTTGCTTGCAAACCAAACAGGCCCCTATCCATTTGTTCACGTATCCTAAGGTGCTCCTGATAGACATAGGCGCAACACGCCCGCAACCACTTTTGGACCAAATAAATCTTTTGGACACTTGTTAAAATCCGCTTGGGTTTTGTTAAGATATCAAAATGCTAATGAAAGCAATCAATGATTTGAGTAACTTAGGATCGGGCAATTTCATGCGCTCAACCGAAGGTTCAACCTTTAAAACATGCAAATCATCCATCAGACAATTTATGTTGAAATGTTTGAGAGAGCCTTTCAACCAATTATAAAAGAAACATGGGTGGCTTGTGCAAACGGGCAAGATACTATGATGAACCTAGATGATAGCATCGACCATTTAGGGATTGTTGTGGCCGAATGGACAAGCTATGGCAACTTAGTTAAGATTAATCTAGAAATCACTACCCTAATCATTGTGCACATGACCGATTTGAGGATCTAATTTACACTCTGGGGCATAGTACCTCATGACTAAGTTAACATGAATAGAACCAAGTACTGAACACTTAGAAGTACAACGGTCATAACTCAATGCTAATGAAGAACCAAACCTTTAGGATTTCGACTACCCATATACAATTAACCTAGTGGATAACTGAAGACGATGGGCCTAGAGTTTCTCATTTTTATTTTTATTTTTAAAAATTATTTATTATATTTATTTTGAAAACCCATTATCTTCAGAGAGGCAAAATTTCACAAAATCAATTTTAAATCAATCAGGGCCTTTTTTAGAAAATAATATCTTACTTTTGTAAGTTTAAAGGAGTCACTACGCTCTTTAGGAAAAGCATACATGCCTTAGTGATAAATGTGCTTCTAGATAAAAATCCCATGCACGCCCACATAATGGCACGCACCATTTCTTTAGGGTGTGCCTAGTTGCACACACTAGAAGCACAAAATAGAGCATTAAGAAATAAAAAGAAGTTTGGCTAAAAGAAAACAGTGTGCAATGCAAGAGGAGATGTTATTTAGGAAAAACTCTTGCAGTCTTTCTGTAGGAATTTAAGTTTAGAATTCTTGCATGCTTAGAATAGTAATGTTATTATTGCCTTCATCATTGGATTTAGGTGTAGTGCTTTTAGATCATTTGTAGCATCTCTTGCACAGACTACCTATGAACCCGGTAGTTCATCCATAGTTTGGGTAAACGGTGTTACAAGTTCTTTTTGTTAAACATTTTATACTTTTTTTCTAGCTTTCTTGTATAGCTTTTTGAATCTTCTTGGCACAAGGGCCATGTCGTCACTATCTAGATCAGACTAGTATCGACTTTGAGAGCCAACCCTTTCTTCTTTCTATCTTCTGGATTCAATGCTAATTTCATCTCTTAAGAGATGAGAGCGCTAATGAGATAATCATATATGACTATAGTTCTTTTATAAATCATAACAACTCCAGTAGAATCTTATTTTTTAAAAAGAATTCTAAGAATTTTCTTTATAAACTCATCATCTAGAATATCCTTTCCAAGTGTTCTCAAAGGATTAACTATAATAGTTCATCTAAAATTGAGTTCAACAATAGTTTCTCCTTCCTTACACCAAACATTTTATATTTTCTCTAAAGAATATTAATTCTAGATTCTTTGACTTGATTTATACCCTCATATTTACTTTAAGTTTTTTTTTTTTCCAAAATTCAGTTATTGATTTACAACCAGAAACCTTGTTATATTTTACAGGACTTAGGGCACAATGAACGCTATTAATTGCCTTGAGTGATATATCATTTCAACCAGTATTAATATATTCTATTCCAGTTTTAGGAACCCTTTCTTCACCAATAGTTTTCATAGGAGTTTGAGATCCATTAATAATGATCCTCCAATAATTAATATTAACTCCATTGGACAAAGGAGGTTTAAAAGTGGATTGTCCTTCTAAATAGATGAGAGGTAAGGGAGCAACTATGGGATCTTTCTCTTAGGTGGTTAAATATTGGTAAGTCAAGAGTGAAGCTCTAATTCCAAATTGGACAATGGATTTTCTAAAAGTTTAACTCTTAAAAATAAAAACTACAATCAAGATGATTGCAGTGGAATAAGAATAGCTTTGACTGAATTAATAAAATAGATAAATATCAGAGCAAAAATAAAATAAAAAAGCCTTAACCTTAAAGTCATAATACTACTCTATTTCTAATTTCAAAGAACATAATAGAAATGTAGAAATTATCAACAGAAATCCATTTCTTAAAAAACATATAGAAACTTAAGTCGTTAAGAAGATAATCAACAACTTTGCGTTTTATAAATGATAAACAAGTGTGTGAACAATGCAAGTGTCATCAAGCAAAATTTCTAGAGAAAGAGAAAGAACACAAGAGATTTATAGTGATTTGGCACTAACTTGCCTATATTCACTCTTCAAGAATACATCTTGAGATTCTTCATTATTCCAGCAAAATTTCTAGAGAAAGAGAAAGAACACAAGAGATTTATAGTGATTTAGCACTAACTTGCCTATATCCACTCTTCAAGAATGCATCTTGAGATTCTTCATTATTCCATCTCTTTTCAATTGATAAAAGGCAAACCAACAATACAAGGGATAGATTTCTAATCTAGACCTAACTTTTGTCCCAATAGATTTTTCAAGCTTCTAGTAAACCTCTAAACCTTCTGTTTTATACAACACGTAAAATTCAATTCAAAACATTAATTTCATTCAAAAAGAAGGTTGCTTGATAATCTTTATAAATAACTCTATTCCCAAAACTAAACACACTCGGTTACTTAGGTTTTCAATTTGAAAAATCTCTTATCTACTAAAGATTACACAGAATCTAGAATAAACAAAGAAAAATGCAGATTAAGCATAAGAAGAACATATTTTAAAAATCAGAGCATGAAGATGAAACTCAAAAATTGTTCTTCGAAAATAAGTAGTTGAAACAATCTTTTCTTTTTCAAAAATAACTCAGAAATTTAAGAACAGAGATGAAAAAATTTAGGGGCCGAAGAGCAAAGAAAATAACTTTGAAATTGAAAAATTAAACTCAGATTTTCTCTTTCTCGGTTTGCAATCCTGTGTAGCCAAATTTTTATTATCACAGTCACAATTCTTCAATGAAAAGAGGGGTGATGTTGGCGGCAGAAAAGAAAAGAGTTTTTGGGTTTTTTTACTACAAACTGGAAATTAGTTTAAGTAAAAAAATAGCCCAAGTCAGATTTTGAGTTTTAAAATTCCCACTAAAAAGGTTTTGCAAAATAATTCAAATTTTCGAAATTCAAATTCCTTTTGATGAAATACTTTTCCCTCCAATATTTTAAAGAATAAAATATTAGATCTAAAATCAACTTTGAAATATTAAATCAATAAAGAAAGATTTAAAAAAAAAAAAAAACATTTTTTTTTTGTGCTTAGAAATTGCAGTTTAATCTTTCTATTTTTCATAATTCTAATAATTCTGTGGATTAAAATACTAACTACTAATCTTCAATATTCTTCAAAGTATCTTCAACAAATCTTCAATCTTAGACCATTAAGAATTTTTTTTTTTTTTTTGAGAGGAAAAGAACAGTTTTATTAATCCATAAAATCAAATAAAACATCAGAGACAATACAACGGAGAATAACATCCCAAAGATGAAGACTAGCATATGAAACAGCCGCTCGCTCTAGAGAAAGGGCAGCCCTGTTCGCTTGTCTTCTAATCCAAGCTACTGAGGAATTATGCAAGGTAGATAAAAGGAACTTGCAGTTACCAAATTCTGATAAATCAACATGAGCAGATTGCATAGCCTATGTGTAACACCCGCCGCTTAATCTCGAAGAACCAGACGACGGTTGCCACAATCGGTGCCGGATCACCGTCTTATGTCACTTATTAAAGCTAGATCACAAATTAAGAGTGGTTAAATTTCCAGAAGGAGGCAAGTAATTTACATTTTGTTTTGTGTTTTGTTTTTTTTTTTTTTTTTGTTATATATAGAAATAATGTTAAAGAAATTCCTACGAAAA
>CANUEP010048031.1:0-115658 GCA_947857235.1 Jatropha podagrica | reverse complement strand
AAATCTAAACCAACTAAGGATAGGACTAACAAAATCATAACAACTTAAGGATTTGGATATCTAATCCAAATCTACTAAGGATTGACTAAATCTAAACAAACCAAGGCTAAATTAATCATGGGGGGTCGAATTATAGGAGGCCCAACGCATTTACAAAGCATAAAACTTAAAATAACTAACTAACTTAGTGAGAGGCAGGGGTTTGCACGGTCTAGGGTGTGCCACCTTGCACGGGTGTGCTATCCAATTTAGGTTCCCACTCAACATGTGCTTCTATTAATGTAAGAAACTTAGGTGTTTCTTCAAGTTCTTCAAAACACTTGTTGAAAGCAAGGTCATTGAGCTCTTGTGTGACTTGTTTTTGAATGTGTAAGGACATGGTTGCTCCATACTTCTTTGCACGGCTCCTTGTAATTGGTCCATTAGGAAGTGTTAATGGTTTGCCTTTATTGTGGTCCTTGTTCCCTTGAGTTCCATAAATGGTTGGTGATAGTGGATCCGTATAAAAAACAAAACAATTGAAAATAGAGAAAAAAAAATAGATGTGAAAAGTGGCAACAATACCACCCAAAAAGTCTTCTTTAAGTTTTAGGGCGAAACCTATTTCATTTATATGAATCCAATAAATTCGGGTCAAATGGGTATATCGATCAGTCCAAATTTTTATTAATTAAGATAAAGAGAAGAATATATGTGAAAATCGGCAATAATGCCACCCAAGAGCCTTTTTTAAGCTATAGGGTGAAATCTATTTTATCTATATGAATATGATAAATTCGAGTCAAAACGAATTGAATCAAATGAGTGTATCAATAGTTTAAACTTTTTATTAATAGGCTGAAAAAATTTAACTAATCAGAACTATATAGATTGATGATAAATCAAAATCATTAAATTAGATGTTTAATAAGTTAAATTTTGATGTATAATTAATTATGTTAAAGGATTACTTGGTAAAAGAAAAATAAATAATTATAATCTACAAGTAAATATTGTATAACCAATAAACAATTCAACAATCAAAACTTCAACTTTTATAAGAAAATTTCAAAGTTTGAATTTTGAAAGGATGGATAAAATTTATAAAAATTGAAAGAATATTCCTATTATGTAATTTATCTAAGAGGTCATTTCCATTGATGATATGTATTTCTATGAATTTTTTAAATTTTATGGACACGAATAGAGACTAACTTGGTTAGTGTAATATGGTTACGAACGATATAATTTGTGTTTAATATTCTCCTCTTTATATAAAAAATTTTATTATTTGACAAAAAAAATTATATAATTTATGAAATTGAAAGGATCACTGTGATCCAATTCTATCGTTTTAAAATAGAGAAATCTCACCTTAAACTCAAAATTTTCAACTCCATCATTTTTATTAATAATGTAATTTAAATTATTTAATTTTATTTCAAAAATATTATAGAAATTCATGAATTATGTTTTTTCAATACAAATTCCATCTAAAGCAATATTATTACAAAATAATCTAGCATAAGACAAATACAATGTCTTCCCATAAAAAAAAATTATTACCAACGTAAATTTGTATGTCTTAATTTTATTATTATAGCTCGCGAAATTATCCACACAAAAGCAAAAATTATTATTACTATTAAAAAAATGGCGAGAGATGAGATGCAAGAAATATAAAATTCTCACGCGAAATTCAAAAAGGACCATACACAGCCGAGTTAGTGTAACACCCTGAAGGCCCACAGCGTAAACTTTCTCCTCTTCACTCACACGTACAAGCATAAATACAGCGTCTCGTTCCATTTCTTCTCTTTTTCTTTCAAATCCTCTCTCCTTCTCAACTGCAAAAACCACCTCCCAAGTTTCTCTCTCTAAGACTGTCCATGAGAGATAAATGGGCAAATACATGAGGAAGGCCAAAACGACAGGCGAGGTTGCAGTTATGGACCTCTCTCTTGGCGTCCGTACCCGCGCCAAAACCCTAGCTCTTCAACGCCAAGCCAGATTGCCCGCGTCTCCGCCTCAACCACAACCTGCTTCTTCCGCTCCATCTTCTCCGGCCTCCGCTGGGTACCTCCAGCTACGTAGTCGTCGCCTCGTTAAGCCGCCGACTCTTGTAAATGATTCCAAGCGGCAAAAGCAAAGCCAAAACAAAGAGGCGCAAAACCCTAACCCCAATTCCGGAGTGCGGGTTGGCTCAACGGTTTCTGGAACTAACGGGTCGGGTCAGAAGAATGAAGTGAGTGGAGAAAATAAGGAAGAGGTTCAAGAGAAGATAAGCGATTGCGAAGAAAACAACAACAATAATGATATTAATGAGAGCAAGGATTTGGGCATTGAGGCTTCGTTTGGGGAAAATGTTTTGGACATTGAAGGTAGAGAGAGGTGGGTTTTCTATTAGTAATCCTTTTACTTAGTCTGGGTCTTATTCTGGGACTTTATTTTAGGGTTTTAATTTTTCTCTGTGTTTCTGTTTCCCTGGTGGGAAAGGGAAGATTGAGGTTTTCTTTTATTCTCTCTTTTTGGGTCTGTTAGCCTTTTGTTGTCGATAAATTGAGGGCGTAATTAAGGGGTTTTCTTAAGGGGTTTTGAGATAAGCTTGTTTGTTTGCTTAGAAACAGTAGAGAAACAGAAGGAAAAGGGAGGCAGATTTTGATTTTATCAACTTGATTTTCATAAGGTGGGAGGTTTTAGGGTTTGTCGCACTAGTTTTAAGGATTGCTTTTGGAATTTTTTTTAAGTTCTTATTCTTGTAAAAATCTCATCAATTCGGAATTGTTCCATTTATCTTCTTAACTTTTTTTTCTCTTCTTATACTTAAATTCTGGCAACCTTTTGTGATTTTCTTTTGTGCGGATTATCCTTTTCTTTTCCTGAAAAAAATATACATTACAGACTATTGAATTGAAAATTTCCGAACCATTAGTATTGGTCTATCCCATTTCTCTTTTATCCAAAAATTCCCCCTGCTTGAGGATTTGATTTTATACCTGCCAGATAAAATTGCATATTACCGATGCATACATAGTTTATTCGTTTAGATTTTTAGACCTTAAGGATCTGTAGAAAACATCCCCTGATCCTATGTTTCTTTTTTTTATTTTTTCATTTTTTTAGGTGTACTTAGAAATATCTCCCTGCTGTGTGCTATTTGATTAAGGGAATTTTATGGCCTTTACCTTTTCTCCTCTTGTTTTTGCTGTTGTTTTTTCCGAAGTTCTGATGTTTTAATTGTTTTGCAGGGCAAGTGAATTGTAGTATTGTTTCCTTCTGTAACGCTTTTGTGTTTGGAAATGTTGGAATTAATTTTTTGTTTTGCTTCTGTGGCTTATTTTTTTGACCTGGTTGTTGCTTTTCCCCCGTTTGGAAAATATTGAAGTATAATTGCAATCTCTTTTTGGAAATATGGCTGCTTACGTTTCTGATTAAATTGCTTATTCCATTAATTTGGTTGACATTTATAGTATAATTCCAGTTTTTCAGGTGCTAAAATGATACTATAACCTTTAGGTTCTCTGTCATGAATACAACTTCATTGTTTAATCATAAGAAATCAACATTTTCTTTTGGTGGATACCTTTGTAGTTTTTTTAATGCTAATGGCATTGCACCTGGTGTGTCTATTTGAATATAATATACTCAAAAGCATAATTATCTTTACATTTATCTCTATTTGGACATTGCATGATTTGAGGAAAGGTCTTAGTTTGCTATTAGTCATACTGCTCATTTTGCATGCTGAGCTATGGAAACTGATTTCCTAAAGTAATTGTATTTCTAATAGTTGTCTGTATTTATTATTTAAAAAATTTGAAAAGAATGGGAAAAAGTTTTGCTTGGTTCATATCAAAGTGAAAGGAAGTTTTTTATTTGAGATTGAAAATAAAGGCTTTACCCCTGCTATTACTGTAGTTGAAGCAAAAAAAAAAAAGATCTTGCTGCTTTTTGTAACAAATATAATTGTAATCCATTTTTTTTTAAAGTTGGGGCAATTTTAATTGTGATTATTAGATTTCTTTTGCTGAAACATATGCATCCTGCATGATGGATGCTGTTGAAGGAATAATTAAAAATGGTTTTAGATGTTCTTAGTGAGCTTTCAAAATTAAGTTTTGGTTTTAGATACTGTTCACTAATTATTGTCTTTTTTTCCCTTGGTTATTTTGCGTGAGATTGGTATTTATTGTCCTTTCTGCAAAATACAGTTGTGTGCTATGACATTTGCATCATTGATATATGATATTGTTTTGTCGGATTATTTTATGTGGGTTACCTTGTCTGTGGTCATGCATCATGTTTATCGTCTTTGTGGCAGGAGCACTAGGGAATCCACTCCTTGCAGTTTGATAAGGGACCCAGAAACCATAAGAACCCCTGGTTCGACTACTAGACCAACCAGCACAACTGAAACTCACAGGAGAATACAGAACTCTGCACATAGACATATCCCGACGTCACTTGAAATGGATGAATTCTTTGCCAGAGCTGAAGAAGAGCAGCAGAGACAATTTATTGAGAAGTAAATCAACTTCTTCAACTTCAGTTCATGATGATTGCCATATTTTGCTTTTAATTTTTGAATTATCTTAGCTGGTATGCTCCATCTGCAAACTTGCCTTTCATCGGCTAATAGCATTGTCTTTTTCTTTTTCGGACAGGTATAACTTTGACCCTGTTAATGACAAGCCGCTCCCTGGGCATTATGAGTGGGAGAAACTGGATCCGTAGAAGACGTTGGTGTTCCATCAGAACTTCTTTTCCTGCAAATTCTCAGTTGATCTTGAGCTTAGGATTTTTTTTTGAAATAGCAGGAATTAGTTTAGTTCTAACGGTGATGGTGTTATTTCCATTTTCCATCACCCCAGCTCCCTTTCTTTTTTACCTGTAAAGAAAGAAGTAGGATTATCAAAAATTGTGTAGACTAATGGTCTGTAACATAACAGGGGTTAGAGTTACACAACAAATACAAATCAAAAGTCCTTTGTCTAACAGATCATCTGAGAGGGGAAGGGAAAGATGGTCTTAGGGTTAGGCTTCAGTCAGTTTGGTCAGTCTATCTGGTACAGAAATTTTCTAGATTTCCTTTTTGTACTGTATTTTCCTCCCCTTCTTTGTCTATACTTGTACTGATGGAACTCTTTTGAAAGCCTCTTTGGAATAAATAAGATGACCCATTTCCCCCTCTTCATATTTTGTCTTTTCTAATATCATCTACCATTTTCTTTGTACTGTTAATTTTTTGTCTCTTTTATTTTTCTAAGCGCGAGACTTTTTTTGGAAAAAAACCTTTTGATACTTGGATGATTCTGCCCATAACTGGTCTGGATAAAAAATTGGTCATAACCGACTAGTTATTTTAACCTTTTATGTAAGAATGGTTGGTGGACGGTGGTGGTTGTGGTAGGGACCCTTGCATTTTCTTTTGTTTGCTTAATTGTTCCAAATAATTATTCCCATCTCTAATGTTATTGCCCACACTGCACTTTCTTGTCTGCAACTTGCTTTTATGCTCTATAATTACAAATTTGTGCAGGTTGAAGAAGGTTTATATAGAGTTTCTTAAATAACTGAAATCCCAGATTGTGCTGTTAATGGGAGGGACAGTAAAGAACAAGAAATTAAAGGATTTGTATTGTATCATCAGATTGGGAAGCCATGGGTCCTCGAATGGGAAATTTTGAAGAATTCATTTCAGAATTGGCTGGCAAAACAAAGTTGAACTGTGAATTTTCTTGTCTTCTAGGGCTTTTTAGGTAGAGACAGAATTGAACATTTTTACCAGATCTTTGAATTTTGCAAAAACAGAGTCGGAAATAGTACATGAAGAAACAAAATTTAGAAAATTGTTTTTCCATTCATGGGTAGAAAAAGATTTATCTTTTAATGGCTTATAGTCATGCCTCTTTTCATTTAAGCTTAGATAAAGCTTGTCAAACCAGTAATGATAGTGATTAAGATATTATAGTGGTTTAGTGGCAGTCGGTGTTGTCTAATTAGTATTGGTTGAAACTTTTATAGAGAATCTTCAATTACCAATGAAGCTTTTCTTTTCTTTTCTTCTTTTGTCAATTCTTGGAATTAGTAGTCCTTAGCAATATTCAATTGGTCATTAATTGCTTGTTTGCCAATTATAGACCTCAACAGGGTACTGCCTTGCACAATTGGGTATTGCTTTGACTATTGAGAAAAAAATATTTACATTGCATTAGTTAAAAATCAAACATTTTGCAGTAAATTTGTCTTCATACACATAAATGATGAGCCCCCCATTTCTCTCAATTCAAGATTTATTGAAAATTAGTTGACCCATTTTGTTTATGTTCGAACTTTGGATATTACTGTTTCTAGGAGCTTTGGCTATTTGTGCATTTACTGTAACAAAATAAAAGCACCTGCAGTCATTTCCTTACAAGCATTCAAAGCAATATTGTCTTTTCATTCATCTGCTGTAACATCCTTTCATGAAACTAATGCAATGAAAATAATAATTTATGCTCGTTGTTCTTCTTGTTTCCATTTATCTTCAAAATGGATTATAAAAATTGGCAGAATTCAATTGTATAAACATGTGTTTTTGAAATTTGGTACAAGTGGTCCATCCTACAAAAACCTTTTATGCATTGATTATATCTGATCTGAGGCCTTTCAATTGTCCAAAAATTATAAAAGCAACTTCCAGCATTCAAGCAATTGTCTCAATTTAGCGTTTTGGGAGTCAAGGATTGAATCACTTGCACCCAAACCCCCTTTCCTTTTCCTATTCCTAATTCGGGTTCTTTGGAAAATATTTTTCTGCTTTTTTTTCTCATTGAATTACAATAAAGAAAATAATTTACTACCAATAAACAACCCTAAACGTGAAATTTCCGTAGATTTCAAATTTTATGAAATTCATAGATTTAACTTTCTATCAATCAAATGACTTTATAGATAGCGTTGGCAATAGCTTAGATTTATTTGGATGACGAAAGTGGAATTTTTGGGTATTAAACAGACAAATTATAATCGGCTTGCCAATGGATTTGGATAACGAAAGTGAATTTTTTGATGTATTCGGGGCTTGCATAGTCTATCTTCTTAGGGACCCCACTCGTTAACCCTATTCATAGGTAACTGTCAATGAAAATTGATGCGTACAAATAGTTTTCAACGTTTGCAATTCAAATGTGACTGAAGGAGTATTATTGCTGATATTGAAGGATGGTAGGAACTGGCTATGGCAGAGGCAGAAATAGTGGGGAGCTACCAGGAAAACGACGGAAGATGCCCGGGACCTGACTCTGACTCTATCTCCACGTAGCGTGAACTATGTCTCCGTTTTGCTTAATTACAATTTTTTTAATTCACTTGTCTATCCATTTTTGTTGATTAATGAGCTTTGGCTTTCTAATTGAAGGGTGCAAATGGGAGTCGGTCGTAGCAGCTTCAACTTACATATAAATCGTAATATAGAACCTCCGTAAGACTAATTTTATTACTGTTCATTATGATTTATGAGCCAAGCTTACTTTTCGTTCATGTGTGCATTTGTTTTAGCAATCCCTTTTACTTTTAGGGTTAGAGTTTTGCTTAATGGTTAAACAACTTGTCTCACTGTCCATGTGTTTGGCTTTAGGGTTTTGATTGATTAATTCCATAACAGCATTTCTCTCGTGTATTTCGGGTTTCTGCTATCATTTTCCTTGCGTGAATGAATGTGTGCTATTTGGGTTCTCACGACTGAAATTGAAATTGAGGGTTAATGAAGTTGCAAATGGTACTAGAGGCTAGTGTGGCGAATGTCCTTCAAGACCTGAATTCATGTAATTTCAATAGCTCTTTTGTTTTTATTGATTTCAATTTTAGTTCACTAGTCACTTCATTTATTTCACAGTTCATTTTGATTAAATTTAGTTGATCTTTTAGCATTGGCCTCTCTAAATAAAGGTACCAAGAAAGATTCGGTAGCATTAGCTATGAGGGGCAGGGAAATGTGGGATGCAAACTTAAACATAAAGGCCTTGATGTTTTAAATCAACAAGTCTAATTTACTGTTGGCTAAATCTTGTTTCGCTGTCCATCTTTTTGGCCTCAGAGTTTTGAATTTGACTAATAATTTTCATAACAGTGTATTCTTCTTGTATATTTCGTGTTTTATAATCATATTCCTTGTGTGAATGCAAGTGTGCTATCTGGGTGCTCACAACTGCAAATGAAATTGAAGATTTCAACGAGCATCATCTTAAGTTATCAGGCAAGGCGTATGTCTCTCCAGAGATGATACTCGTAATTTCGATGAGGGCCTTGTTTTTGTTGATCTCAATTTAACTCCATCTGTTTGATATTTTTTACTTGATCGGCTTTAGTTGATATTTGTGCCTTGCGTTTTGTATTTGAAGGTTTCGAATGGGATTTGGTGTTATGCCACACAGACGTTGGTAAGGCTGCTTAACTGTTGATTATGACATGGGCTTCACTGCCCATATGTGTGTTTATGTTAGCAATCTGTACAATTTTATATTCTTATTTAGTTTATCACTGCCCATTGCCTTGCGTTCCACTATCGATCTCGCCATTGTTGTATCCTTGAAGCAGGTACTGATCTTTTGCACTTTTATGATCTGATTCACTGTTCATCGAAATATTTTTAGTTTGGGTTTTGAGGCATATGATCCTTAGAGTTGTCATTGGACATCCAAATCTTAACGTTCAATTCTCTAACTCTTTTCCATGTATTGGACTTGGTTTGTATAGAATTTCATGGACATGCTTTCACTAACTAATTTGTTTTGCAGGTTCCATTATTGGCTGTGGATGTGGATTGTGTCCTGTAATTCTTCATTCCTATTGATGGATTTCTTGCGGGCCATTATAGATGTCTTCCTTTTTCTTTTTTATAACTAAAACCTCGAACCCTAAAACGTAAAAAGTGTTTTTTTCCTCCCAACAAAGCGCCCTCCCACTTTTTTGATGCCCTGAAATGTCGATATTGAAGTGGTGAGTTGGTCAAAGAGCATGCATGAACTACAGACTGATGTACTGATGTTCATATTGCCATGTAATTAACTTAAAGTTTTAATTGCTTTAAAGTAAGTTGTTTATGGGAAATTTATTCTTTTTTCTGTTTGAATTTCCAGTGCATTTTAAAAAAGAGAATATGTTTCTTGAATATTAACTTTATTCTAACCTTATCCTGATTATTGACAATTCGGTGCTTTCTCTTTTATATTTCTTTTCAATATTAATAATAATAATAAGAAAAAAACTCAGCAGTTTATAGTTTGACAATAAACGTTTATAAAACTTAAACATCCATCTCAATGTAAAAGAAAAAAACTATTGTTGTTAAGGCAAACAAACTAAATTCAAATCCATCAAATTGTTGTTGTTGGTATTATCAAATTAAATAAAATATTAATTTAATGAAAAAATAAATAATTTGATCACTAAGGGAAAAAATTATTAGAAGTTAGTTAAAGCAAAAATTGCATAAATTAGAAATTTATTTCCTAATTGTCCCACAAGGATTAGGAATTTTTTTGACTTGTACAATAAGTTTAGTAAATTAAAAAAACGCCCACTATATAAGACGAAAAGAAAATCTAAAATACCCTTTTCTGTCTGTGTCTCTCTTTCCCTTTTCTTCTCGTCTTTCCTCAGCACTCCTCTCTCCTTCATTTTCTGCTTAGATTTCTTTCAAAGCAAACATACCCTCTGTTAGTTTCTGCCAAATCAATGGCGGCGACTATAGTGAGTAACGCTCCGGCGAGTATGGTGAGCATCGCGCCTGCCTTGCTGGCGATGCTTCACGAGGCGCAGCCGCAACTGAAGCAACATGCTTTATTTCTGCTCAACAAATATGTGGATCAGTGCTGGCCTGAGATCTCCACCAGTGTGCCTTTGATGTAACTCTCTTTATACTCTCTATATTTTAATTGATATTAGTTAATTCTAAGGTCTAGGGTTTTCGTTGATTTTGATATGATTCTTTACTTAGGAATTGGGTAAATAGGGTGGAAGGCGAGACAATTCATTTTTCCCAGTAAAATTGGCCTAATTGAATCGCTATGCAGTATGCGTAATGGGTTTTTAGGTCGGTTTCAAGTTTGAAAATTTGATTCATTTCAACTCCACTGTCTGATTGATTTTTCTTTCCCTTTAGGTCCCGACATTAAAATTTTTGCTTCTTTTGCTTTGGTACATTGTGTCCAGATGGTTTTTCGAGTTTAAAAGGCCTTACTTTTATACAGTTTTGGGGATGGGACTCTTCCATTGGGCATAGAAATCTGGGTTTTAGTGTTTTTATAGCAACCTACAATAAATGTACTACTGGGCGCTTTGGTATGCAATGGACAGAATATGGAAAATTTATTTATCAAAGTTAAGTCAATCTATAACTTGTGTCTTGTGTTGATACTTGACATGATATATCAGCTAGTTAGTATGAAGACCTTATGTTGACTGATAACCTTATAGAACTCAATTCAGTATTATTGCATCAAGGACGAGAGTGTGAACATATAAATTGCTTAGAGGGATGGAAATATTTGTTTAAACTTTAATTGGAACAGGTAAATTTAAATAATATTACAGAATTAAATGATATTGTCTTGAAGAAATCTGTAGTTATAGTTCAAGTGCTTGTGTTGTGCACAATTAAATAGACTTTTTCTCCTTTCCTCTTGAATTATTGTTTTTTCAATAGGGTTGTAATAGATTATTTGTTTTCTTTGCCTGTGTCAGTGTACTTGAATCTATATTCTAGAGGGTATAGATGGCCTTATATCCGGGACTCCCTTGAGTTTTGATGTTGAGAACATTATTGTTGTTTGGAGTGTACTATTTAATATGCCTTTTGATGTGAATTCTCTTTGCTCTCTTGTGCAGAGAGAGTTTATATGAAGATGAGGAGTTTGATCAGAGACAGCTTGCTGCGCTGGTTGTTTCCAAGGTAATTTAATTAATTTATCACTCCTCTCCTTCCTTTCTCCCCGGTCCATCCTCTCATGGACAGAAGATGCAGATAAAATAAATGGACTACTTAAACTGTCCAAAAGTATAGTGACTATGACTTTTCAAAATTCATGCCTTTCTATTCGTTTCCTAGTATTCAATCGGACAATTGGAAGAATGTTTAAAAGTCCCCTTGCTTTTATCCACATAATCTTCTTGATTTCTTGCATAGGTTAACAAGCCATTACTCGTCCAATTCTTTGTGTATTAGAATGAGATAGCAATGTGTGCAGCTTTATTATTTTTTAGGAACAAATTATTTGCAGAAAATAATATGTGCAATGAGGTTTGTTAACATAGTGTTTGGAAGTTGTGTCCCTAAAGATGTTCCTTTTTGGGGGCTTTGCCTTTCGCCTTTTATTTATTTTACAACTTTTTTATTTCTTTTTTGGTGTATCATTAAGAATTAGATGTAGCGGGGACTCGTCTATAGGGGCTGTCTTTTGGAATATTTTCCTTAAATTTAAATGATTTCACAAGCCCCATTCACTTATTATCTTATAATGAATTTTTTTTTTTTAAATTTTTTGAACTTAAATGCAAGAAAAGTAGTGTAGGAAGTAAGACACCTTCGCTTGCCACGTCTTAAATATTTGATTTTCAAGACTTTTACTTTGTTTTAAGTGAATTTTGCTGTTTCTTGCCTCAGGTTTTCTGTTTTTTGGGTGATCTAAATGATTCCTTATCTTATGCCCTTGGAGCTGGTTCTCTTTTTGACGTATCTGAGGATTCTGATTATGTTCATACTCTTCTTGGTAAGTATGCTTGTCTATCTGCATGTATGATCATGGAAACTTGTGATGTCACTCAAATGACATTAAAATTTGTTGGGCCACAATTATCTGTTGGAGGATGGGAATCTATTAGTTTAATGGATAACTGTGATCATTTGGTTCTGTTTAAAATTTAGATTTAGATTGCATTGACTTTGGGATTTTAAGAAGTATTGTTGATACTTGCAAGTTTGATGATGTTTTTGTGGTTTGCTTACTTGACATTGTCTCTTTTCATATCCTCAGCTAAGGCTATAGATGAGTATGCTAGTCTAAAGTCAAAGGCAACGGAGTCAAATGCTGAAGCAGCAAACGTGGATCCTAGGCTAGAGGCAATTGTGGAGAGAATGTTGGATAAGTATGCAACACCATCTTCTATAATATGATATGTCTTTATAGCTCTTAGTTTCTTACAATTCCTTCATTTAGGTGTATCATGGATGGAAAATACCAACAAGCCATGGGAATTGCAATTGAATGTAGAAGATTGGACAAACTTGAGGAAGCAATAACAAGGAGTGATAATGTTCATGGAACTTTGTCATATTGCATCAATGTGTCTCACGCTTTTGTTAATCGTAGAGAATATCGGCGTGAGGTAAGGGAGCTAAAAGGTCTATGATTGATATTTAAGTTATGGCAAGTGCACTGCAGCAATTGTATTCGGGTTCATTTTATTGACAATTTCTTCATTCCATGTTCCATGGACCAAATCATGGGATGCTTTAATGTCCATTAAAAGATATCAGTGACATAGGCTGACCACCTATATTTTTTTAAAAAATATCTACAGGTGCTTCGTCTTCTTGTTAATGTGTATCAAAATCTGCCTTCTCCTGATTATTTGAGCATTTGTCAATGTCTCATGTTCTTGGATGAACCTGAAGGTGTTGCAAGCATACTGGAAAAGCTTCTGCGTTCTGCAAACACTGATGATGTTTTGCTTGCATTTCAAATAGCCTTTGATCTTGTGGAAAATGAGCACCAGGCTTTTCTATTAAATGTTAGAGACCGCCTTTCAGTTCCAAAGGCTCAATCTTCAGGGACAGTACAGGCAGAGCCTGCACAAAATGAAAATTCTACTGCTCCAGAGGATATTCAAATGACAGAAGGGACCTCAGCTTCTAATTCAATTGCACATGAAACAGATCCAAATGAAGCAATATATGCTGAGAGGCTGACAAAAATTAGGGGAATTTTGTCTGGAGAGACATCGATTCAGTTGACTCTACAATTTCTATACAGTCATAACAAGTGAGACAGATGTTTCTTTACCATTGTTTAAATTCAGAAGTGCTCTATTGCATTTCTATAAAATGTTTTCTCTTTTGCTGGAGGAACTGTGAAAGAAGAATTATAACTAATGCTTGATATTTGCAAATAGATCGGATCTCCTTATTCTGAAGACAATCAAGCAGTCTGTTGAGATGAGGAATAGTGTTTGTCACAGCGCAACTATTTATGCTAATGCAATTATGCATGCTGGAACTACTGTTGATACTTTCCTCAGGGAGAATCTAGTGAGTGAAGGATCTGAATTTCATACTTATTTCTTTTTCTTATTTTTAAGTTAAGTGTGCATTTCTTTCTTAAATTTGTACTATATTTTTTTTTATTACTTATTGTTTTGTCTTATATCAATTATCAGGATTGGTTGAGCAGAGCCACAAATTGGGCCAAATTTAGTGCGACAGCAGGGCTTGGTGTTATTCACAGAGGTCACCTGCAGCAAGGAAGGTCACTAATGAGACCTTATTTACCCCAGGGCGGATCAGGTGGAGGAGGGAGTCCATATTCAGAAGGTGGCGCTCTTTATGCTTTGGGCCTCATTCATGCAAACCATGGCGAGGGAATCAAACAATTCCTTCGTGATAGCTTACGTAGCACTAATGTAGAGGTGTGTTTACTTTCTAAGTTTGCTATGGATCTCTTTTGAACAAAGAGGCCTCTGATGTTTCTGGAACTAATATTGGAATATCTGACGCAGGTCATTCAACATGGTGCATGCTTAGGTCTGGGTTTGGCAGCTTTAGGAACTGCTGATGAAGAAATTTATGATGACATCAAGAGTACTCTGTACACTGATAGTGCTGTTGCCGGTGAAGCTGCTGGCATCAGTATGGGATTGCTTATGGTTGGAACTGCAAGTGAAAAAGCAAGTGAGATGCTTGCTTATGCTCATGAGACACAGCATGAGAAGATTATCAGGTACATTTTGTTTCACATTCTCTACATGGGGCTGAGCCTTGAGTTTTGCTCTTTGATTTGTTTATATTGTTTTCTTTTGCAGAGGATTGGCATTGGGTATAGCACTTACAGTTTATGGAAGAGAAGAAGAAGCAGATACACTAATTGAGCAGATGACTAGGGATCAGGATCCAATACTTCGTTATGGTGGCATGTATGCATTGGCATTGGCTTATCGGGGAACGGCAAACAACAAGGCCATCCGCCAGTTGCTGCACTTTGCTGTATCAGATGTGAGTGATGATGTCAGGAGGACCGCTGTTCTTGCACTTGGATTTGTCCTATACTCTGAGCCAGAGCAGGTTTTGTTCTTCCCTTGTCCATTTCCTCTTTTTGTTCGATGTCCTGATAAAGCTATCACAAATATTGTTCTCTTATATTTCTTTTTTCTCTCTCTGATTTTTCTCAAATATTACCTCTCCCTGTTATACTTTTGGCCTTCTCTGTTGTATGTGCTCCAATTAACACCATGGTGCTATGAAATGTGGTAAATCTCACTATAACATGTGACTGCAGACTCCTCGAATTGTCTCCTTGCTGTCAGAATCCTACAACCCACATGTACGATATGGTGCAGCTCTTGCAGTAGGCATTTCCTGTGCAGGCACTGGCTTGAGTGAAGCTATATCATTGCTTGAGCCTTTGACATCAGATGTTGTTGACTTTGTTCGCCAAGGTGCCCTTATTGCAATGGCAATGGTCATGGTGCAGATGAATGAGGCCAGTGATTCTCGTGTTGGAACATTTAGGTACCCCATCATTATTGCAATCACCTTCACTGTTTTATTTAAATGTCTATTAACATCTAATGCACATTTTATATCCTGTTCATTTTGAGAAGCTAATTTTGTTCTTTGTGCTATTTCATCTTAGGCGACAATTGGAGAAGATAATTCTTGATAAGCATGAAGACACCATGAGCAAGATGGGTGCTATCCTTGCTTCTGGGATACTCGATGCTGGTGGAAGGAATGTAACTATAAGATTACTTTCTAAGACAAAACATGATAAAGTTACTGCAGTTGTTGGCCTAGCTGTTTTTAGCCAGTTTTGGTATTGGTATCCTCTGATTTATTTCATAAGCTTATCATTCTCACCCACAGCTTTCATTGGGCTGAACTATGACTTGAAAGTTCCAAAATTCGAATTCATATCAAATGCAAAACCTTCTCTGTTCGAGTATCCAAAGCCAACCACTGTGCCGACTACCACATCTGCTGTGAAACTTCCAACTGCTGTTCTGTCAACGTCAGCAAAAGCCAAAGCTAGGGCCAAGAAAGAAGCAGAGCAAAAAGCCCATGCTGAAAAGGCAGCTGGTGGGGCAGAGTCTTCGTCAGCAGCATCAAACGCTGGAAAAGAGAAATCATCTGGTGAGAAGGATGGTGATTCTATGCAGGTAAATATCTTTCTTGGTTCTGGTGCAATTTTATTTTTTTCCTGCTTGACTTTTACATTGCTGTTTCATGGTTATCTTTAGAAAGACTGCTAAATTATGTTGTTCTTTTTATTTTTTTTTGTGCCCTCTCTGGGTGTTCAAGCTTTAGAACACATGGTCAGAGAATGATTGAAGTTATCAGATATGGTTGCTTACTGTTGATTACATTTTTTGATAGGTTGATAACCAGCCAGAGAAGAAAGCAGAACCTGAGCCTTCTTTTGAAATTTTGACCAACCCAGCCAGAGTGGTTCCTGCTCAGGAGAAATTTATCAAGTTTATGGATGATAGCAGGTATGCACCAGTGAAATTAGCACCTTCTGGGTTTGTCCTCCTGAGAGACTTGCAGCCATCCGAACCAGAGGTGCTTTCTCTTACGGATGCACCTTCATCCACGGTGTCACCTGCTGGCGGTTCAGCTACAGGACAGCAAAGTTCAGCATCAAGCATGGCTGTTGATGAGGAACCTCAGCCTCCTCAGCCTTTTGAGTACACCTCGTAATTCTGGTCATAGTGATTGTTACATGTTCTTCACTCAAAATGTACTGCGCTTTCATCCCGAGGAGAGAATCAAAATGTGCTTGAATGATCATTTGTTTGATCTTTGCATGGCAACGGCCCAAACCAAGGCGAAGGTGTGCCTGCATATCGGGGATTTTCCTATTTGCAGCTCTTCTGATATCAAGTAGAACAATTTTTTTTATATACTTAAAAATGAATTCTGATATTGTAGGACATTCTGTAGATGTCATGAGAATGAAACTTTGAAGTTCATTTTGTAGTCATTTTTACGTTTTAATTTACTATCATTAGTGTGATTTTCTGATTATGCACTTGATGCTGGCTGGGACTTATTCTTTTGTTGAGTTTCCACTGTTTTATGATATCGTTGTTGTGGCGTTAATTTATGGGTGCTGGATTCTTACATTTGGCTGGTTGATCTATGTTTGTTTCGTTTTGACTAACCATTGTAGGTAATAAGAACTCATGGATGCATTTATGTTTCTTTTGAATGAGCGTCTCTATTATACCTACTCTTTATCTTGATTTACTATTTCAAATTTGCTTGCCCTGCTACGTGTTGTAGTGGAATGAATCCTCTTTCTAATTAGCATGCGGTGACAATTCTATTCATATCTTTTATTTATTTATTTAATTTTTAAAGTGTTATTCTTCTACCTGGGTAATTAGTATTTAGGAAAAACTACCACCTAATTATAAATTAATGTTGAATGAAGGTAGCTTTTACTATTTAATGTAATGGGGGCCTTGAATTTTAAGACATCGACCTTGGGCATACATGTACCATTTGATCTAAGTTGTGAATATAAATCAATTAAATTGAATTAATTTTGGTAATTTAGTTTTGTTTCACTTCCTACATAATTAACTCCTCTTGAGTATATATATGCATATACGTATGCATACATTGTGAGTGTAATGACATTAATTATTATATTGTGGGGGAGCTGTATATATATTTATATGGGAAATGGTAAATGATGAGAGTATTAAAATAATATTAAAAATGAGATTTACATGTATTTTATAATATCAAAAGTGAAATCCACGTGTTATTATCTTTGTAATAATATATATGAATCTCATTTTTAATATTATTTTAATATTTCCATCAAGATGAGATTCTCGTCACCTAGTCGTACCCTATATATATATATCTTGTGCCTTATCGTATAAATTAGAAGCATCACATGACATGAGAAAGTAAGAAGGATAGTCACATGCAAATATCCCATATATATATATTATGCTGTCTAATTTTGAAAGTTGAAATCAGCAGCCTTCATCTCTTTAATTAAGGTCATGAAAAGAGGCGGTAAAAAGCAAGGTGAAGAGCGTTATTTGCCTGTGACACCCATTAATAATGGGAGGTGAGTAAGTGATACATATTGGTAAATATTTGAGGTCTACATTAATCCTCAAGGCTCCTCTCTCTCCCTCTCCATCGCCATCTCCAAAGTCAAAGCCAGATCTTTCCAGGCAACCTTGGCCCATCATAATCATAATCATAATCTATTTATGTAAGACGCATCTCTCCACCTCCTGCAAAAATTTTCAGTTCTTGTAAAATCAACTTCCATGGTGGTACCCCATGCTATTTTTTTCTCTTCTAATATCCTAACCCCACTTCATTTCTATCCTTTGTCTTATTGTACTCTCTCTCTCCAATCAGGTTTATGATCTCCCCTAACTTCCATGCAACTTCTTTTTCTTAAATCTTGCACTTATCTGCCAAAATTATGGGTGGATTAACTTCTTTCTTTTTAGCCATTTTCATTACCCTAGATTAGTTTCAGTTACTTGCTGTAAATTAAAACTAACTAGGTTGTCATTTTTTATTTTCAGGAGGAGGACCCGTCTTGGAAATTTAACTAGGGTTTTGTCCTTTGCATGAATTGAGCTATAACTTTAGGGTTTTCGATTAAAGTCATCTATATATATAGCAATGGATAAAGAAGATAACTACACGGTATCTTTACCTCTAAACTTATCGTCATTTCTGCTTGTATATTTTTATTGATACATCATTTCAGTACCATGTTGTGTTGCTCTGAACTTGTTGGCTTCTTGCAGGCAACTTTTACTGGTCTTGACTATTCTCTAGACCACCATCACCATCAAGAACAAGAACATGAACTCATTAAATCCCGAATCGGAGAATCTTCCGGTGATAACACCAATGGAATGATTGATTATATGCTTAGGAATCCTCATAATCATCACCATCAGCAACAAATATCGTCTGGGTTTTGCAGTTCAACTTCTTTAGATAAATTGAGTTTTGCAGATGTTATGCAATTTGCAGATTTCGGGCCTAAGTTGGCTTTAAATCAAACAAAAATATCTGAAGAAGAAGAAACTGGTATTGATCCAGTTTATTTCTTGAAGTTTCCGGTACTGAATGATAAGAGAGAGGACCAGTCTCTAATGGTTCCTCAGCTAAATGGAGAAAATGAGGAGAGATTCAAAGGGGTAGTGAATGGTGCAGAAAATAGGGTAGGAGAAGAAAGGATTATTAGAGAAGAAGAAGAAGCTAGGGTTTCGGATAATACCTCGGTGCAACTTCAGTTTGTTGGAGATCAAGATCTTCAAAACAAGAATGCTATAGCAGAAGTAAAGAATAAGAGAAAAAGACCAAGAACTATCAAGACTAGCGAGGAAGTGGAAAGTCAAAGAATGACTCATATTGCAGTAGAAAGAAATAGAAGGAAGCAAATGAATGAGCATCTTAGAGTCTTGAGGTCTCTTATGCCAGGGTCTTATGTTCAAAGGGTATGTATCAAATTTATACTTTGATTCCGTTAAATTAAAGATCTTGTTTTGAAGCAAATATATCCATTAGTTAATTCATTCTATTCAGATATTCATGATCAAGATGTACTGGATCTAAAACTGAAATCTAATAAAGATTGAAAATATACTAAAAAAGATTGGACTGTGTCAATTTTTCAATTTGCAGGGAGACCAAGCATCTATTATCGGTGGAGCTATTGAGTTTGTTAGGGAATTAGAGCAACTCCTTCAATGTCTAGAATCTCAAAAAAGGCGAAGACTCTATGGAGAAGCTTCAAGACAGATGGGAGATAACCCATCTTTAGCAATTCAACAACCTCAATCGCCATTCTTTCCTCCTAATTTGCCTATTGCAAACGATCAAATGAAACTTATGGAATTCGAAACTGGGCTCCATGAGGAAACTGCAGAGAACAAGTCTTGTCTGGCTGACGTCGAAGTGAAGCTTTTAGGATTTGATGCTATGATCAAGATCCTCTCTAGAAGAAGGCCAGGTCAACTCATTAAAACTATTGCAGCTCTGGAAGATTTGCAGCTTAATATCCTGCATACCAACATTACCACCATTGAACAGACTGTTCTTTATTCATTCAACGTCAAGGTAACAGACTTTCTCAATTTTAATCAGCAAGAAATTGCCTAAATATGTCAACATATAACTAATTGTAGTATATATACTATGTGCAGATAGCAAGCGAATCTAGGTTCACAGCAGAAGATATAGCAAGCTCAGTTCAACAAATATTCAGTTTCATTCATGCAAATAGCAGCATGTGACTGGTGTAATCTAAGATGGACGTGTATCATTCATACATAGATCCCTTTTAGTAATTTTTCTTTATTGTTTTCCTATTCAATTCCTAATTGTTGTTGTAGGAACAAAATACTTGCTTAGTAGTAATTTTTCTTCGTAAGTTTTTATTAACTGTTGTTCGGTTAAGATATAGTGGTTACAACGAGGTTAGAACCAATGATTAGCTAATCAATAAACTTTAAGATTGACAAGTTATTTTCACACAAATTTTAAGTTTTCTATTTTAACCACCAGTATCCAGGCCACAGCCTGATTAGCGGGCATAACTTTAAAGGAGGGGCAAAGCGCTCCCTTTTGAGTGTTTAAAAGAACTTCGTACTCTGAGTTCGAATTCAAAACCCCTTATTAAAAGAGGTCTCTCTGAAAATCTTAAGTTTTTACCATTAAAAATGTGACAAATTTAATTCAATGGCATGTTGCAGTCACATAAATTTCTATGTCTTATTTGGGGTTGACTATTTTCCTTGTAAAAACAAAATAATATAGCTAGACGACCATGACAAGAGCAAAATAGTACTCTATGACTCTTTCTGTGTGTGTGGGGAATTGAAAGAAGAAGATGCTCTCACTCTATTCTATGGCTGCAGTGCAAACAGAAAAGGAGATATGGAGACAATTTCTGCAATGGTTTTTTGTTTGAACTTAAATTGATTAGGAGAAAGTCAACTAGAGAGTCCGGTACCTTCTTGCCGTGGGTTGACTTGTCAGGACTCAAGATTTGGTTGTATTAGGCTGCACCCAGAATCAGATTTTGCCTGCCTTTGTCTTGTAGGGTCACCCTAGCTTTTTAAGCCATTTTTGGATGTGGGAAAGGTTCATTCACCTCCACTATCCCTACCACCACCACCATTTTCATGGTTTAATTCTTCATTTCTTCATTTTAATCGTGCCCTAGGTAATTGATTACTAGAACGATTTGTGTAATTTTTTTTTTTGTAAGTATTTTTAAGTGTTAGACTGTGATGATGCTTACTATTTTAACAACCACATTATTGGTGATTATGATCTTTCTTTAATCGCATATAATTGGATTGAAGGAGAAAAATTTGGGTAAAACCGAATCTCGATTTTGGCTACGTAAATATTTTGTAAATGAATCATATAGACCATTCCTATGGGGTTGGTGAAGGGAGAGCCGTCGTTAACAAGTAAAAAACCCGCAATTCTTATGTAAATGTTTGTACCAGATATCACCTGATGGGGCTTTTGCAGTATGCCTTTGGGTCAAGAGTCAAGAGACTAAGATGGTACCCTTGCAATTAAGGGTGTGTGGGATTACATATATTATTGAAGAAGATGACTGCCCCATCTGAAAGGTCAATTTTTGAGAAACTGTTGTGTTCCTCACAAAGAAAACGTTGCTCTAACAAAAGAGTAAAAATACTTAACATATGATTTTCGTAAAAATTAAAAATTCGATCTTTTTGGCATACCTTAGGCAATAATAATTTTTAACATTTTTTGACTTTTATATACAGAATATTAATTAAATATATCATTAGTATTATTTATTTGAAACGATAATTTTTATATTTATTAACTATATAAAAATTAAATGTTTAATCTAATTTTATAAATTGAACATTTAATAAATGATTTTATAAATTTAAATATTTAATACATGAATTTTATGAATTGAAATGTCCAATTGATTAAAGTAAAAATTGAAGGTGCCATGAATATTTTTTTTTTCCCCAAAAATACAGGATGAATTTATAGAGTTGACCAATATTACTAAGTTGACTAAAGCAATAGCTAAACTAATACTTAACACTGGTGGTAAATTAATACTTGCACGTCTATAAATATTGCACGATTGCCTTCTTGCTTCGTTGAAAGATTGAGGTGATTCAATTATGTTTATTGGATTTTCAAGCCCAAAACATCATTGGATGGATCCAAGCCCAATGAAGGGCCCAATATTTAGCGACCAAATGTGAGAGACTTTCAAGCCCATTACAAACGCATATAAATCTTTTTTTTTTTTAGGAATAGAGGTTTTGACATATAGTTTAGCTAACGATGATTTTAAATTGAATTATTATTTAAATTATTCCTATATTCTAAAACTCATATCATTTTTATTTTTAAATTAAAATAAGAGATAAATATTTATAAATTGTAGAATATAAAATATCATTAAAAGATCCATATATATTCAATGGAGTTCAAAAAGAACAAAAAGCTATATCCACAACTATTTTTGACGGGCCTAAGTTATGAAGCTCAAGCCCATAATCTGACTACAACGGCTTAGACTAATAGAGGCCGAAACTGAATCATTAACAAACCCATATAAACCGTTACCAATCCACTTCCCCAAAACCCTAATCCCTACTCGTCCTCTTCTCGTTCTTCCATTTCTTATACAGCAGAAGCAGCCGCTTGGCTAGAGAGAGAGAGAGAAGAGAAGCAATGGTGTCCGGTTCAGGGATCTGCGCTAAGAGGGTTGTGGTGGATGCAAGGCACCACATGCTGGGCAGGCTTGCGTCTACCATAGCTAAGGAGCTATTGAACGGGCAAAAAGTTGTGGTTGTTAGGTGTGAGGAGATATGCATCTCTGGTGGATTGGTTAGGCAGAAAATGAAGTACATGAGGTTCTTGCGCAAGCGCATGAACACTAAGCCTTCTCACGGTCCTATCCACTTCCGTGCTCCATCCAAGATCCTCTGGCGTACAATCCGTGGGTAAGGTCTTTCTTTCTCTTGATTTTTTTTTTTTTTTTGCAGTTGATACAATATCTTCCTAATGAAATTTGGATTATTGGAGAAAAACCCATCATTGATTTGTGAAATTTAGATTAGACAATGTCGAAAGATGCAAAATTTAGGTTCTTTTGCTTTTCTGTTTCAGTTTCTTAGACATTTAGTTTGCTGTTAGAAATGAGGAGTGTAGGTTGCTATCTTTCGTCTCAAAGTTTGTTTATGTTGTTTTGAAGGATGATTCCCCATAAGACTAAGCGTGGTGAGGCTGCTCTGGCTCGTTTGAAGGTTTATGAGGGTATTCCACCCCCATATGATAAGATGAAGAGGATGGTCATCCCTGATGCTCTCAAGTGAGTTATATGTTAGCTAGAATTATCTTTTTGTTGTTGGCCTTCAACTGCTTATTGATGCTGTGTTTGTGGATTTTGCAAAAATTAGGGTGTTGAGGCTTCAGGCTGGACACAAGTACTGTTTGTTGGGCAGGCTCTCATCTGAGGTTGGATGGAACCACTACGAGACCATCAAGGTATGCATTGTCTCCTCAAACCTTTCTATCAGCTTTTGGCAACTTCTCACATTGTTCATTTTTGTGCATAACTTTGTCAATTGTATTAGTGACTTTGTGAGTGCTGTTTTATCCATTCGTTGCACTAGATTATCTTTATGCTGTTATCTCATATAGTCTAGTCCCATTTTCTGATTGGAGAACAATTGCAGAGTGCAATATTCTTATTCATATTGTATGTTGTTTTCTTTGTGGCTTTACATTAACCTCATTGCTGAATTATAGCTAAAATGAATATACATGCAATCATGCGCTTGATATGTATCAGATATTAATATTTTTGAACATTGTTTATAGTGGGATTGAATTTGTTCCTGTGTAATTGTCTGCATTGTAGTTTTATTAAATGTTTTATGGTTCATTGTCCAATGTTTAATTAGTAATTGTCATGGTTTGATCTTTGCACTGTATTTTCACTTGACTAATCAGATGTGAAGAGATATGTTAAACTTTTCCTTCTTTATTATTCTTTGCAGGAGCTTGAGAGAAAGAGAAAGGAGAGGGCTCAATTGAGCTATGAGAGAAAGAAGCAGTTGACAAAGCTAAGGGTTAAAGCGGAGAAGATTGCAGAGGAGAAGCTTGGTTCCGAGCTAGATGTTATTGCTCCAATCAAATACTGATTGGTTGACAAGTTTGTTTTTTCTAGCTGAAAATTTGAGATTATTGATGTTGAAGCTAAATCTATTTTCTGTTTTGACAATAACTTTTTTGAGTGGATTAATTTTGTGGTAGTTATTTTTATTTACTGTTATGCAATATAGATTTCTTTTGCCATATGGTTTCTTCTTCTATTAGCAATAATTTTTGAATTTGTCAATTATCTTGTTCCATTGTTCCTTGCCTTCAAGTCTTAGAACAACTTTGCCTTTTGGCGGAATGCAGGGCCTTGTTCTATTATTTTTGAGAGTAACCATAACTTGCAATCTGGATGAAGTATGTCGAATTTGCTGGTATATGTGTATACATATTGCCAACTGATTTTAAGTTTGAACTCAGTCCAATTTTGTCACATATATGAATTTAAATCATTCAAAATTTGAAGTTTTTTTTTTGTTTAATCCATCCATTCAGTCCTTAGATCACTTGATTATAAATGTTTATTTGAAGTATTTAGGAAAATTTTAAGTAAGAAGTTTAATTACAATTAAATTGTAAAAACTCATTGAATTTTCAATACCAATTAAGTTTTGAAAAGGAGAATTCGAATCTATAAAATTGATTTTAATCCGCTTGAAAAACCTATGAATTTGAGTTACAAGTTAACCAAAACCTGTAATTATTGTACACTCGTATCTCAAAATATAATTTTTCTTCAATGATAACATTTTATTTAAAAATATTTTTATTATTTATCATTTATTTAAATAATCTGTTGATTTATTTATGCATTTAATGGATTGGGTTGAATTCACATCTGATCCAACTCATTTATAACCTGTTGATTCATATATTTAAGGGATGGGATTGGATAATAAAAAGAAAAATCATTGTCCCATGTAGTCCCGCTTTGTCATATTAGATCTCAAGTGGAAGTACGCCCAATTGAAAATTTGATCTATTTGTAATAAATCAAAAGTTGAAACAAGTTGTTACCATTTGATATATGTTTGATGTTTGTCGAAAACACATGATAAAGTGGGGGAATTTGACATTGAACATTTTGAAGATTTGAGTAATATTAACTTAATATTTTTAATTTGAGGTTTCAACGTTCTGTCTCTCATTCCTTGATGATACATTATCTTATATCTATACGTGGAAAATAATTCTTGGTTCCAAATTCCTAAGAAAAGTCTAAATATCGAACAGGAAGATAAAAGCTAGTTAGCCGTCCGTACAGGTACTGCCATTAACAAACATAACATGAACATCACCGCATCAGTTTCAATCATTCTTGCACGCTCCTTAACCAACATACTACTTCATTGCCCGCAAGAAACCCATTTCAGGAGGACAACATCCACAGCAAGTAATAATGGAACCTCCAAAACAATTAAGTTAATTGGTGAATCAGATCATAAAAATGCAAAAGAAAGACCAGTAAGTATCTGATCGGTTCAAGGATACAACAATGGCTAGCTCAATATGGCCAGAGTAAAGAACATAGGATAATTATAGCAGTGCAAATAGCTATTTGGTATCAAATACTCTCCAGGTTAGTTTCGCTGAAGCGTAGTGTTTGTTGAGTCTGTTCTGACATCCAGGTAAGAAACAGGACGAGCTGAGCCTCCCAATCTGAATGACAATCAATTCCAGAAAAAAGAAACACCAAGATCAGGAACAGAAGCTCGAAAATTTCACAAAATAATAAGTTACACATAATCAAGCAAATTTCTTTATGAAAACGTGGGAAGTGAAACCAAATCAGAAACAATGAAGAGGCAGCAAAAGCAAGACTAGGGTTTTGAATTTTATTTTTCCATCGATCAAAGAGAGAGTGAAGAATTGCATTAGTGAAGTACCCATATGTACACACAGATAGTACCCATTAGTGTAGAAGGATGATTATATATATTACAGAAGTTTATGATTATAAATTTTAATTAATTATCCACAAAGTGACGTTTATATGGCAAAGTATCCATAAAATAGTAGCCACTCGACCCAAAGAAGGATATGATCCTCAATGGAAAGATGGGGCTTCAGGAAACTTTACCATTGGTATCTCATGCATATCCAAAACAATTTTCTTCTAATTTAAACATCAGGAATTGAACAAGGCATCTCTTAGGCAGTCACAGAACTACCCATTCTTGAGTGAAAAAACTTTGCAGTATGTTTTTTCTATTAAAACTGCAAATTTGGATTCTCCAAATTGCCATATGCAAATTCAAAAGATCTCAATCCGGATCTTGTCAAGGTTAGATTTTATAGATGTTTTGAGAGTACGGGTTGAGATCTTTTGTATCTGCATATGGCAATCTACTACTGAATGCATCTCGCAGAAATATCAGAATTCTGGTTTCCAAGTCGTTTACAAATGGAAACTTAAATATTTTCACATATAAAAATGAGAACAAGACCGGTCATCGATGATTTGTTTTGCGACTGCCCAAGAGATTGTCTTGTTGAATTCCTGATGTGCTTCCAACAAAATATATGCGCTCCTAGAATGTCCAATTCTTTGAATCCATAGGTTACACCATCTCTAGTTTGCAGCCATTGATGATTTGACCAATGGGTTCTCGCAAGATAATAATAGTTTGGCGGTTTTTTCTATGTAGACTCGAAAGGCTAAGGAATTTGTTTTTAAAACATGGAAAAATGAGATGGGATTGGAATGGATTTTGAGAGAAACTAATCAGAAAATGTTAAAGGAAGAGAAAACGATGGAGATGAAGGTTGCTAGAAACTGAAATGAAAAAAAAAAAAATTCATGAACGCTTGGGCTGCCATTAACGGAGATGAAGGTCGCAACGGTGGGGGTTGAGCAACAATTTCGATAACGAAGATGATAGATATTTGGGTAGTAAAGGAATTGAAGGGTACGTCAATCATTTTACAAGGGACTTAAAAGTTCAAATTTTTGAGAAACTTAAAAGAATATAATTTTGATTCTTATTATCCTCAAGACTTGAAAGTATTAACTAGCTTAAACTTCCCTTTTGCTGTTTCATTTTTTGGCCTTAAAGAACTTTAAGATAAATAGTAATCTAGCAGTGCAAAAGCAGCTGGTATAATTGAGACAAGACAGAAAAAATCGAAGATTAGAAGATATTATTGATGATCTGCTATACATCTTCCTTAACTTATATGTCACCATGTTCTTGGAGAAGTGTGAAATCTAAGCACAATCAATCATGCTGCTTCTGTGCCTTTAAATAACCTTGTAAAAGACTATATAATGCATAAAAATGTCTTCAAGAGACGATAGGAGTTCATATATGCCAGCTAATCTACTGTTTTATGTAGCTCCTTTTCTATATATCTCCGGGCACTCTTAACCTGGTCCGTCCCTGGACATCAGTTCTGGAATACAAGTTGCAGGCTGTCTACTTCGTGTTATGTGTTGGAACACTCAGATAAAATTTAGTATTCTTGAAGTCGTCCAGAAGCGGGTTGTAACCGTCCTTTGTCCTTGTCTTGGATGGCAAACCAAATTCTTCCATGAATGATGATGTGTCAAGCTACATAAGATGTAAGTTTACAGAGAAGTAACAGGTTAGTAGAAGTAGGTTTTCAGAAGGAAAATAAAAAGAAAAAAAGGAGAGAACAGGCAAAACATTCGAAAAAAGGGAAGGCGGACATGTATTCTGCCCCACCAGGCCGTCCTTCATAGTGGAAACATCTCAGTTTTTTTTTTTTTTGGCTCGCATATTTTCAGTCTACATCAAGCACAACAAGATTTGTTGAAGAGGGATGACTTGTTATTCATAAACCCAATCGTACAGACTAATTAGTTTTGCCATGTAGAAGAAGTTGTATTTAATCATCCTTTTGATAAGAATCATAAGATAGTTGAGTCCTGACAGAAAAGACAGCTACACTGTAATAAAGAACTTACTACAAGCGTTCGCCTCTTTTTCCCTTGCTTGGATGATTTATCTCCATGTTGTTTCAGCCACCCAGAACAGTGATGGTCCATACATTCCAAAAGCCAAAAGTCCGTTGGGAAAAAGATATCAGCATCACCCTACAATCACTAGGAGTTTATTTAAAGAATCCAACTATTCAATACATAGCAGAACACCATTGCATGATACAAGAATGGCCTCAAGAAAGGAACTAAGAAAGACAAATAATATGTTCGATGTCATTTTAGAAACTTCACATAATGATGAAACGAAAAGTGTTTGTGTGTGTGTGTGTGTGAGAGAGAGAGAGAGAGCACCTTTGCATCGAGATAGTTTTTGTAATCAGAGCTGCGGCCATCTTTCTGCAGATCAAAAGCCGAATAAGGTAAATTATCTGACATCTGGCTTCTGAAA
The DNA here is from genome assembly GCA_947857235.1 of Jatropha podagrica. NCBI lineage: Eukaryota > Viridiplantae > Streptophyta > Magnoliopsida > Malpighiales > Euphorbiaceae > Jatropha > Jatropha podagrica. The sequence goes on along the minus strand of CANUEP010048031.1, from coordinate 87,899 downwards.
GAAACTTGAAGATGAAATCATCTTCGAAGGTCTTAAGATACCACAGATCAAGCAAGGGATCATGAATTTTTAAGGCAACAAGAATTGATATTAACTGGATAATGTTAACTATTTAGCGATCTATATATCAGATAAAAATTTTGCACATCTATACCCTCTATTATCCGTGTTCTAAGAATCCGATGGCCTCAAAACGAGAAATTAAATTCAACATAAAAAATTTAGATGTTCAACAATTTAAAGACTATTATTCTTTTATGTCCTTCTGCTCAGCAAGTCAAGTTTCATTTAGTCTGCAATAAGCCATCACTAGCCTTTAAATCTTTTAGTTGATAAAATCATAAAATCCTATATGCCTAAGTTGTGCAGTACAAATGAGAGAGAATGGACAAAGAATCAAAACATTTCCAGCAACTCTCTCTTGTAACGACAAACAACCATAGATCCTAAGTTTTGACACCACCTTCATGAAGTCAATATCAAACAACATTCCAATAATATCCAAATAAAATTACCAGGAAGAAGAAAAGAAAAAATAAAATCTTGTTCCAGGAAGGAGTCATTCAAAATATTTTGCTAATCAGTTTACCATGTTTACAGGCTAACAAGCAAATTACTTCTTTAACCTCTCAAGAGAATGAATGATGTCATCAGTTCTTTTTTATCTTCTTCACTAAATTATAAGGCCCCCATGGCGTTTACATTTTAGGTTGCTCTTGTCTTGTCTATCACTAAAAACCTTGCATTCTCAAGATTCTTTAAATTCGAGAGAAAACATCTTCGCAAAACTGCTAACAGGTTACATTGATATATAGAAGGCCCCTCCAAGTCCAGGACCAACTATGGCCTTTTAGTCTTCCACATTGTCCAGTATGATGTTATAGAATATCAGTTATGATAGAACAATAAAGTGATAATGGAAAGCAGAACATGCAACTTGAATGAGTTCAAATAAAGCATAATAATCTGTACATGAAATGTAAAGGATATGACAGATTGATTACCTTGGTTGAAACCAAAGGAGCCCTTTCACCAGGTATGCTTACATCAGGTAGGTAGTTAAAGTCTGAAGCAATTAAAGACATCTTTGGTAATACCTCGTGCAACACCTCTAGTAGTTTCTGTATACCCAAACTATTAGCGCAAGAAGTTTGCATTTGCAAAAATAATAAAATAATATAAAAGAAGAGGAAGAAGAATTATTGAGACTATACCAAGCAGCCAGTTGGTAACCAACATCTTCGAGGTCTTGGGAAGAGCTTAGACCAAATACTTCTTGCTTTTGACACGGATTGGTTACTGTCCAATTCCATGATCTCAACACAACGCTTTATCAATGGGTCTTGTAGTGGCTTGTAAAGCTCAGAGAGTGTTTCCCTGCAAATGCAAAAGACCTGACCTATCAAGGATGACATGAAATAGTCCAACTGCAGACATAATGGAAACCTCGCTAACTGCGAGTAACAAACTTGAGGGCTGTTATAATTTTATGTTAAACATCAAGATTCTAAAAACTTTTGGTATTTACAATTTTATTCTGTACCATCTCCAGTACGTCATGAGGCTTATACCTATTCCTATTAAAAATTATGGATAGATACGTGATAAAAGGACGTAGCACGCATTTGAATGTGAAAGTATTGGAAGTTGGATTATGAAGCAATAGAAGGATAGTGATATCATGTCGCTTCTTACTTTTCATGTTGCTTAATCCATACTTCCTTCCATGGAAAAACTTGATTTTCAGAATATATAAGATCATGCGGAAGATTATCAAGGACCTGCAAGAAATAAATGTATCAAATGTATAAATGCAAAATTGAGGGGCTGAACATCATAAGGATGCTAGGGAGGAAGCCACTCAACTGGTACAAGGAAGTAACTTATTATTGTTATTCCATCTCAATAGGTCTATTTTTAAAATATAGGGGGAGGGGAGAGAACACAAGTAGACTAATAAATCTTTAGGACAAGTAATAAGCATTCTACATATACATCGCACAACAAGATTAAATTTCTCATGTCTTTATATGAATTAATTATCTGTATTATTTAGACTAAGAAAAAAAAAGGAGCAAATAACTTTGTACATAAAACTGCAGCAACTCAAATTAGAACATACCTCGAGCATGATTACCCAACATGGTTGTTGCTCCACATCCCCTATTAGAAAAGCCAACAAGCTTCAATCTCTAATTTTGGTGTCTAAACTTTCTTAGATGCATAAAATAGAAATAGTAGATGCACAATCAATGACCTTATAAATATAAAAAAAAAAAAAAAAAAAAAAAAAAGGAAAATGATGATTAAACATGTAGTGAGAAGCAATGTGATCCATATGCTCTTCACTCTACTTGCACATTAGTCCATATGATAAAGTTGTCCACTTTATAGGATCTCTAGTATGCTATGTAGTATGGTGTCTCTAGAAGAAGCTTTTTTTACCATAAATCCTTCCAGAATTCATGACAACGTTTGGCACTTATCCAGGCCGCAGCTGAGATTACCAGCGCCAGAGAGATAAGAGGAGCAGAAGCAATAGGTATTAATCACCTCCAATTAGTTTAACCATATTAATGAGAAGTTCATGAAACTTAACTTCTATAATGGGCCTTGACTTGAATATATAATGTCTTATTACATTTGAATAATGAATAGAAATAGGAACAAAAATCAGTCAACATTCAGCAATAATGAAGAAAAGAACAATTCCAGAATTTAAAGAACCACACCCCATCCACTTCGATCAGCAGCATCACGACATTCTACTCTAAACTTTGACAAGTGACTACGAATTTCTCCAACAGTTTCTTTTTGTATTTCAGCAAGTGATGGACTGATTTCCACTGAACTGTGCCAAATGAAACACAAGTTAAGAACAACGTATGGTTGTCAACCTGCAAGTCCAAATATAACATATGGCATACTGGGACCACAAACGTGTGTGTGTGTGTGTGTGTGTGTGTGTGTGTGTGTGTCGCATTTAGATGATCTCTGAAAATTTAACACTATCTCAGAAAATCCAACACTTTTCTTTTCCCAATGAGAAAAAAATGAACATGTTAAGTAGACTATTGGTACTGCAGCCTTAATTTCTTGTTTTTGATTCCATGTATCCAATATTTGCAGAGAAATATTTAATTTTTAAACATGTGGAAAAGAAAAGCATCTTTAATAGAGGTTGTTCAGGAAAGTGAGAAAGAAAATTCATTCCTTAACTTTCTACAGTGAAATAAATTTCCAGACAAACAAAAGTGAAGGAGGGACAATCCTAAGGGGATGGATCATTGATTGACCTAGTTACCAGAATAACATTTTACAAATCTTTGAGATAGTTAATTTTTATTCACATTAGATGACTGAGGGGTCAAAACAGGTGCAGGAAATACAGTCCTAACAGGTGCAGGAAGGTAGCCCAGTTTCCATCTCTTGGGGAGTGCATAAATGCTTCTAGGATGCTTTTGTCAGAAAGCATCAAAATTAAATGAATATCAATCATTTATAACATTTATTATCTAAAGGTTTCATTTCATTTTTGTTAGATAATGGGATGAAAAATACACTTACGTATAAGTCATACTGTTGTACACTCTTGCAGGTGCATTTAACATTATGTAATCCATTATGCCCTTCGCACAAGTTCCAGACCCACCACCAATTTCATATATCTGAGTGGACATTGTACAGCAGATCAATTTTCCCATTCAAGTTATTCACCGAATAACCCACAATATGAAACAGCAAAAGCAAGAAATAATTGACATGCATGATTTCTAAATTTCACAAATTTTAGAATCTGGCATGAAGGCAACATAACTCTTGTAAAAACATGTACACACAAAAAATAAAAAATAAAATAAACATTAGAAATGCCACATAATTAATTTATTATAACCTGAAACTACAGAATAGAGGGGAATCACATAAGGCTATTAAAAACTGAGCATATGACATAGCCGATAGATATTTCTTCAAATCCAATGATTTCTCAGAAAGAACAAAACTACGCATCCCATCCACAAATTTAGCACTCAAGCATCAATGCATTGGTTTAACACTTACCAGTGAAATTTCCATTACACCAAATTGACCATGCTTTTAATGTCAACACTCTGAAGTATACTGAAATATGAAGTACCAAAAAGAAAAAAAAGAAAAAGAAAAAGCAATGCATGCAAAATATCAAATGCGTTATAATATATGCACACTTTATATTTGATATGTTTACTGGTTAATCGAGAAACACAGGACTCACTTTTAGTGGAACTGAAAGGTTAGCTGTACGCATTATGGCTTCCGCAATCCCATGCGCATACCAAGGCTACAGGAAAAAAAAGGCAGTAAATACCAAGCAAAACAAAAAAGACGATAAGAAGAAAAACTTCCATTTCATTTTTTACTTTGTCAATAAATGTTTTGGAGTCACCATTATGACTGCTAATAGAACAAAAGTAAAATTGAAATTACATTCTTAATAGTGAAAAACATTGCATTCTACATATATCCAGTTCTCCTTCAAATCCCTGCAACTACACTAAACCCGAAAAACATAATTCAGAACCATGTCTTACTTTCAATGGATAACTTAATGAAACCACCAGCATGTGTTACAGATACTCGACGAATAAAAAGGTGACAGCATGTTGATTACAAAAATGTGTACAATAACTACAAACTAGTCTAACCAAGATTGTCAAACACCACAGCAAGCAAAAAGTAGAACAATTAAATGGCACACCAACTACTCCTTAGAATAAATAGTGGCAATTCAAGGAACATCCAGAATGAGCTCACAAAACCAAGGAGAAGGCCAATCAAAATGAAAGGAAAAGCCTTCAAATGCCCAAATCCTTGGAAGCAACAGAAAATCCGATGAGAAAGAGGATTCCCCCTTTTTTGTCAACCAAACAACATAGTTTCTTCATTATATAAATGCAGATTCCTTAGATCTGATAACATCCAGAGATAGACGGAGATCACCTTAAAAAGCTCTACTGGAGTAAACCATGAAGTGTCACTCTGCTTGTAGACCTTATCCAAGTGATTCATGTAAGCTTTTCTTCCTATAAGGTGCAAATGAACCAATATGTATGAATCCCAAAACTTGTTTAACATTTTTAGTAGCATATATATTTAGAATAAAAAAAGCATGATACTGTCAGATTTCAAGTGATTCTCAAATTTTAACAAATTAAAAGCACAAGAGCATGGAGTAGTTGTAATTTGGCCCCTACAAGATTAAAATCAAGCGTGAAAGTTGATGCCATAAACTGATATCATTCAAATAACTACTTTGGTGCATTGTGTTTTCATATTTCTGCAATTCTTCTCATTTCACTGAGCCGTTGCATCAAATCCAACCATCTCTTTACTCTCTATCCCTGATCAATTTATTGATACTCAATGCACGCGAGCTAAAATGGATTACAGCTTATTTTACTCTCTGTCCAGCTTCTTTTACACGAGCTAAACTGATATCATTTACTCTCTATCCAGTACATACCCCAAATTACAGCTTCTTTCCTAGTATTTCATTTTCTGGAAACAGTTTACGAAGAAGCTAAGGAACAAGAAAAAAATGGATAATTCGTTCAAAATTTTGGATAATAAATACTTAAATTCTTGAACTTTCACATTAATTCCAGAAAACCAAATCAGAAAATCAGAATCCAGAAAAAAACCAAATGAATACGAGTAGAAAAGCAAGAAATTATATTCAAAAATATAATCACCTTCAAGTTGATTGAACCTAATGCTTTTCTCAATAACTCCAACAGACCTCGATCTCTGAGAGAAGTAGCCATGTTTTGGATGATACAGCGCAGAATGAATGAAATCTCTAACCTGCCAAATTGAGGGAGGAAAAATCTCACTCGCATATACACATTGCAATAAACACAAAGGATTTGAATTGCAAAAGCTGGAAGTAAATGACTCACTAGAATTGGTTTATCACCAACAATGTGAGTAGAGTAAAAGGCATGAAATAAAGGAGTTGTAAACTCATATGGAATCACTGCGAAAGGAAATGAGAGTTAGATGGAGAAAATGGTATGCATATGAACAGAGAAAGAAAGCTACCTCTTTGTCTATGGAAGAGAGAATTGAGCCTTAGAGAAGTTGGAGATCGAAAGAACATGTTAACCAAATGATTTGATAGAAAGTAGAGATTGTTTTTTGGATTTTGAAGTTGAAGAAGAAGTATTGGAAAGAGGAGGGTTTGCTGAGAATTCTAAAACCCCTTTTGTTGTACCCATAATAAATAAATGGCTTTCAGTTGTGCGACAGATCTGTACGCACTTACACTGTCGTTTAACTGACGCCCTAAAATATATGGGCCTACATAACTGAACTTCACGACCCAAAAAAACAATCAAAACCCATCATCTTCTCTCCTAATGGGCTCTTGAAATGCGTTTATCAATGATGGTCAATGTTTTATCTTATCATCTTTCTATTTTTTATTTAATAAAAAAAATTAAATAGAATATCTGATAAATAGTTGAAAAACCTAATTAAAGCGAATAAACGGGTTTGAATATTAATTTTACTACCCGTACTGTGTGCAAATTAAATTTAAATTCAATTATATGAGTACATATGATCTGTTTAATTAATATTTTAAAATAATTAATATTTAAAATTTTGGAGAGCTAAATATAAAAGTAAATTAAAATTGGTAGGTGTATGCTGATTATCACTAATCTAAATTAAATTAAGACAATTAATCTAATAATAAATATTAATAATTAAAAAAATAATTATCACTGCTACTAAAAGAATGTACCTTTCCCAAAATATTTGTTTATTGTTAAAAGTAGTTGATGATGATTCAATATGCAAGTGTGCCATGTGATACACCTGGATTTTACCATTTTAAAAGCATATGAAGCACAAACTATATACATTGCTTATGAGTATAATGGTAATTAATGGATTGGAGTGTCCTTATCAATCTTCTTGCTGGCAAGGAACTCCATAATGGATGGAAGAAAATATATATTATCAAAATTGTTTAATGTAAATTGCTATAGAGAATTTTTTCCAAAAGAGAAAAAGAAATCGGGAGATAATGGACTTATTTATAATATTTTGGGTCACAAAATGTGACATTTGAAATATATATATATATATATATATATATATATATGTATATAGTCAACTTCAAAGACCTTGGCCTCGTTTAAGTCCAATAATTGGAGGATGATGAATGGTTGAATTTAGCCAAAAAGATGTTTGTCATGTGTACATGAAAATGTTGAATTAAATGATAAGAGCCTACCAAATAGTGTGGTGGTGAGGTGTTCATAATTATTTTAATATATATTTTATAATGTGGTCCTTCACCTGCATGCTCTTCCTTTGAGTTTAGTCGGTGACCATACCCTCATTTTCACGGTCAAAAGCCTCATTTTCACACTCATCTAAAAAATTAAATTGCCTTTTATAAAGAACAAGAGATCATTTTCCTTCACAAATGTCCTATTCTAGAGAGTGATGTGTCCTAAAAAATTCATATTAAGCCGTTCACATGGGATTATATAAAATAGAGCTAATCTATTATTTGAATTCAAAACTCTTCATTCTATAAATTAAAGAAACCTACTTGATTACAAAATAAATAAAACTCGCGTTTTGTAGATTGTAATTTAGTTGGCCATGTAGATTTTGGCATGCGGAAATATCTATCGGATTTGATTTCTACTAAACATACATGTAGGGAGGAACGAAAAGCTTTAATTGTGATTAAGTCACAAACTGAATTTGACAGTTTCTGATAATAAGATTTGAGAACTGGTGATTTAAAAAAAATAAATGAATTTTTTTAAGGATAATTAACTTTAATTAAATGTTTATGTCCTTCCATTAATGATGATCACAAATTAATAAATAGACATATCAACCCCACATTCATAGAATTTGTCTAATGTTTAGTCTCCATTCTTTTGGAAGCAATAGATGGTCTAACTAATTTGCAAATAAACAAATAAAGTGGAATCAATCAATTGCATTTTTAGGAAAATGAATCCATTTCTTAACCTTTTATCATTATTTTTTATTTTTCATTTTCTCTCTTTCCCATTAGAAAATTCCCCAATACGAAGTTGGTAATTGAATTTATATAGATGCATTAATAATATTAACCCTAAAAAATTGAATTTTTAATTCCAAATTTTTCATAAAAAATGTTCGTAATAGAATATTGTCAATTCAATTACTATTTCGAGCGAATTTCAATATTAAATAAAAAAAGCTTAGAAAAATAAAATCACGGGTCTATTTATTGAACTTAAACAAACCCAAAAACCAATTGAATAGAATAAAAACAAAGATCTTGAGGAGTAATGTACATCCCATTTGTTAAAATCTTTATATATAATCTTGAACTATCCATTGGATAACCCAACCCATGTCTATACCTGCAAATATTCCATTTTATGTTCTCCAAACAGTATTTGAGCAACTGAGGTAGTCAATACCTTAAATACACAATCTTGGAAACCAAACAAGTCTTTTCACCACAAAGAAAAAAAGAAACTTGTGGGTATGACTTGAAGGCTCAAGAAAGAGTTGAAACAAGAGAAGACAAGGAATCTCATACCTTTTTGAAGGGTTCAACTCATTACAGAACTTGATTTAACCTATGACTGCCATTCTGTCAGTGCCATGTAAGAGCCTAAAGTTTCTAACTTTACAAAGATATTTAAGTAATAAATGCAACAACCCACCAAAAAGGTTTAGTTAAAACAAAAATTTTGTCATTTTTTACTCAATTTTGATTGCCTCCCAAATAATTTAAAGGGTAATGTTTCTTTTCCTCATTGTTAGGTTGAAAAAATTATGGTCAAGTCTTAAAATGGATTCTATCATTAAATTTATATTCATTTAAAATTAATTTATCTGAAATATAAATAAATATACTAATAAATTATCCGATCAGCGAAAATAGATTGCATTTTCGTATAAATTTTATTTTTGAATCAGAAATTTGAAATTAGAATCCAATTTTTTTATTAATGTGAGTAAATGCATATATATTAATTCAAATAAATATATATTAAAAATGAAATCAAACCAAAAGAATAAATAAAGTTGATGTTGTCAGCAAGAAGAAGCAAACCCACTCCAATCGCCATAATTGGGAATTTACAAGACATTTTTTTGTCTCAAGGTCCATTGTCAGATTGTCCTTTTATATACTTGCAAATAAGTTTTATTTCAATTATTAATTTTTTTTATCTTGAAATAGAATTGAATAATGGCAGCCATATAATACTACTGCTACTACTTGTACAATTGTGGGGTCCAAAATTGGCCGCCCTTGTTTTGCTGGCCTCCAATGCCCTTGGACTGGCCTTGTCCCCCTCCTCCCTCCACTCCTTATCCACCCCCCCGCCTCCTCCTATTACTATGAGGTCATTTTTTGTGTGGGCCAAAATTTTTTATTCAACTGCAATCCAATACACCAATCACATAATTATACTCATGGGATTTTGTAGGTTTTTTCTTTCTTTTCTTGGATTTTTGGTCCTAATGAAAAAGGGCAATTTAACAAATATCAAAATTAGGTTTCTAGATTAACAAAATGTCAATATTGATAAAAAAAATAAATCAATAATTTTCAGTAGTTCATGTGATTCAACCACGACGACTCACTGTCGACTTTCGACGACGGCAACACCAATAAATGTGATAACAACAAAAACAATGAAAATAACGGTGATGACAATAAAGGCAATGGTGACAAAGACGACGGGCGATGACCAAGACAACAATAATGGCAATGGCAATGAAGTCAATAATAAAGAAGTAAAATAGTAAATTAATAAGAAATTGTTTTAATATTTATGATTAAATTGATATTTTTTTAAATAATGACATTTATTATAATATCCCAATGGAAAATTACTTGCAAATAAGAATTCTTACCCTACCCATTCCAACTTAATTCAAATATATTTAAAAATGAGATACGTATATAGATTTTAAAAATAAAATTCACAAGCCAAACTTTTTTTTCTTTTAGATAACAAGCTAAACCTTTCTATGATGTATTAGTCTCTTAGATTTTTTTTTTTAAATATGGGGTAAATTTTATAAAAAATATTATATTTAGAAAAGAAAAAATGTTTAACAACTTGTTTTTATAATTAAATTTTTATTAATAAAAAAAAATTAACTTTTTTTTTTTTGGATTTATTGACTAATTGAGAGTACTTTTTATGTAGGACACAAAAATGCACCAAATTGTTAGGTACAAAAGGGACAAAAGATAGCTAAGTTTTATCATGTGTTTGATATAATTTTCTAATAGAAAACATTCAATATTTAGGAACTCACATGATTTTAATATTACCTCTGTCTGTCACATATGAAAAAATAGCTTATTTCAAAATATTTGTCATATTTGTAATTTTAATTAGTAATAAATATTTTTTTCATATTTAATTTTTATATATGATAAATAATTATTACTTCAATTTAGTGGTTTCTTAGAGAGTTAGAATTAAATTAAAGGTAATATAGTCAATTTTTTCAATAATTTATTATAACTTAGGTTGTGTTTAACAATAACTTTTTGAGTAGTTTTGAAACTTTTGACCGGTCAAAATGCTAAACACTACTTAAAAAAAAAATCGGTAACGTAAAGTTTACATTAACTTTTAAAGATTAGGGTAACATTTTGTAAAAAATTAATTTATGTAACGTTTATCTTTAAAATTTTATTAAACGCTATTAAAATAGCTAACAACTAAACCCTATTAAAAGGATTATCAAAACAGCCAATTTTGTCGAATAAATTTTTATATAAATTTAATAATTTTCTTAAGAAATGTGAAATTTCAAATTTGACAAAGTATATGAAAGAGAAGTAGTATGTGATTTGAATTAAGAAAGTGATAATGGCAAAGAGTAAAAAGAATCATAATTATAAACATGTTTTAATTGTTTTAAAGGGTTATTATTATGTCAAAATTCAGAAAAAAATATTCATTCTTTTACAAAAGAAAAAACTTTGAATATTACTATATATTTATATTTTCTACGAAAAATTTATGCCCATGTAAAATAAAAGTTATAATAATTAATTATTTTTAATATTTTGAGATTAATTACGGTTATTGTGCGAGCTTTATCTGAATATTACTTCTAACAAAGGTGCGAACTACGGAAAATGTTAAACCAGTAAATATAGGGTTTAATGCAATGCATATATATATTTCTGTCACCTTCATTTCATCCTTTTATTTTCCTGGCAACCAAACATCCCATAAGCAAACAGACGACACAGCCATGTGCCAACCGGAGTCCACCTTCTTTCCTCCCATTTTCCTACACAGACACAGTACAAAATACCCTCTGTACGATACACCTATACATGTAGAGTCACAAAAAAAGGAAAAGAAAATGAAAATTACAGAGAAAGAGAAAGAAAATAAAAGAACAAGAAAAGAAAGCCATAAACAAAATAACACATCACGCAAATAAAAAACCCATCGCTGTCTTAACCTCTGCATGTCTTATAACTCTCTCTCTCTCTCTCTCTTACACGGCACACAAAATTAAACCTATTTTACTCGTATATATCTCTCCTCCTCTGTCTTTACTCGGGGCTCCGTGCCCCGACCCTGGAACCTCAATCGGATCTTTCCTACATTTTCCGCCGGAAAATTTTATTATATCAAAGGACAAATGTACTCGGCGATACACTCGTTGCCGTTGGATGGGAGTGTAGGACATGGAGATTTTCAAGGCTCGCTGGACGGAACCAACTTGCCTGGGGATGCGTGCTTGGTTCTTACTACGGATCCGAAGCCCCGTCTCCGGTGGTCAGCCGAGCTCCATGAGAGATTCGTCGATGCTGTCACCCAACTCGGTGGAGCTGATAGTACGTATATGCTCTCCATTTTCAGTTGCTTATGTATTGTATATATTGATTTTTGGTTTTTGAGCTTCGCTTTCTTTGTCTAAGATTTCTTTATTATAGAATGTGGTTTTATTTGACTTCACGGTGCTTATTTTCACTTATTTTCCACTAATTTAGTTTGTGTCAGCTATCCGTTATTGTTCGTTATTGTTTTGAATTCAGTTTGATGCGTCTTATTTATGCTGATGCTTATTGGTGGAGCTTTAAATGTATGTTTCTGGGTTTATGTAATGAGTGGAAAATTCTTCTTCCTTTTATTTATTTTATTTATTTTTATAATTTCAAGTTTTTGATTGCTTAAATTTAGTTCAGTGGATTCTGCAATTGATAAAAGATGTTTTTTCTTTTTCGCCCTTTTACTTTGTTATGATCATATTTTTATGGGGTGATTAATGTAATTGATGTCATGAATTTCAGTATGGCTAACTACTAGTCATTGATGATGATTTTGAGTGATGAAAGGAGAGATTTTTTTTTCCTCCTCATTAATTAGAGGATTTTTCCCTCTTTTTTTTTTGGGGTTAGTTGTTGCTATCAGATATTATCATATATTTATTATGGATAAATTGGCAGGTTTCACTTGTGTCATTGTTTTGCATACTGTTGTAATGGGTCCTGTTTCCTCTCTCTTTTTCTTGAGTTAGTGGAGCTGACCCATGGGTTATATTTTCTTAATATGATCCTCTTTTTTAAACTGATATGATATTGACAATGCAAGAAGTCTTATCTTCAGTGTTTCAGTTATTTTAATTGACTCATCAATGTTCTTTGCTTTTGTAATTATTGTTTTTTTTCTAATTCTTTAATCTGCTGATTTTAGCGCTGTTGTTATGTGCTTGCCGATTGTTTCCGAAATCTTTTTATTGCGGGAAGATACAACTAAAAGGACAAATTAAGGCATCATAAAACTTTGTCTTTGCTTGGGAAAGGATATTATCTGTTATTTGCATTGAATCTATAAAGATTTATGATGAAGCTATTGACTGGATATTACATTGAATAGTAAATAACAAGCCTTTGTCTGTATTTTTTGACTCTCTGCAAATGAGCAAAAGAACCAATAATATAAGCTTGTTATCTTATTGTTTATCTTTTGCCTGTTCTCAAAATTCGAATCGATTTGCTAATGCAAATTTTAATATTATAGTCACAGAAAATAATATTAGTAATGATGTTCAGTGGAGTAAGTGGAACTATGCAATGCATTGGTACCAAAGATTTTAAGCTGGGAATTTAGCACTGAGTCCAAAGTATTAGCTTGGGCATTTGGAAATGTTCTCATATTTTGTTTCTTGTTTTTGATGAATATATTGGGTAATCTTTAAATCAATGAACAGTTATATTGCTTATGTTCATAAGAAATTAGGATAAAAAAGTATAATGACAATATGAGTTGCCTATATGGTGTTTCCAGCAATTTTTTTAAGTCAACATCCAATTAGAAAAATGAGCAATATCTTCTAGTTAGTGGGTGCTGGGTAGCAGTTTTGGCAGGCAATTCAGAAGATCTCCAATTTGGTGGTTTCATTTGAAATGCATAATCTTGTTAATGGTGAAATTAATTTACTCATTTTTGCAGTTGTTGATTTTAACTGTTTCCTTCCATCATTACAAAACAAAGAGTTCTGATGTGGTTACTATGAATTGAAATTGGAAATTATGCCTGTCCCATGATTATATGATTTTCAGTAGATAGAGGACCAGAAGTGGAGAAACATGTATCAAGAGAGTGTATGGGTACTGTGTAATCATTTTTTCTGTTTCTTTTCTTAGAGCTCTGAGTGTCTGGGTCAACTTGGAAGTAGTTATTATCTTTTTAACTGAGGAATGAAGATTTTTAAATCCTGCTATATTCATTTTCAATTGGAATGTTTGTTGACGTATTTTACCCTGCCTTGTGCACTACTACACCATTGCGTCTTTCCTGTTTCCAGCACTTCTATTCCCAAAAGCCAGTCTTTTCCTTTCTACTGCCAAGCGCCAACATTTTCGTACCCATGCTGTTATCAAACCGGAGCTGCCTTCACCACCCTGCCATAGCTGTTGTTTTCGTCCTATTGCTATTACTACCTTCAGAATGGTTGGAGAAGTGCCAACACAAAGAAAAATACCCAAAGCTTTGAAACGAACTATTTTGAGAAAGGCTTATCAAGGAACATTTTATCTTCGAACTCTATCCCATCCCTATATATATCTTCTAAGGCATATCCCATTTCTTTGGCATGAATTTGTCATAATTTCTTTTGTGACATGAACATTGAGATGTGGCTTTCGTCCACTTAGGTTATTCAGTTGTGAATGAAAAGCATAAATATGTTTCCTTATCACAATTCGGGGAGGGTGGGGACTGAGAGTTTGGCTAGTGTCCCAACCATAAATTGGAAGAAGGAATGATCACTATGCTGTCTGGGATATCCCACAGGGAGATTTTGGAAGTAGATTGCTGGTAGGATATGATTGATGTTTGCGCCAACTACAGGTTACAGGCCGAGAGGTTTTCTTAAACATGTTAAGTGAAGCTCAAGTACATTTTGTTTGAGTGATTTTGATGAATCAGAAAGAAATTAGTAATCATGCACCTACCCCTCATATTGTCAGCATATGTCTATACACCATTAATGAACAGTTCCTTTGTCAGTTTTCGGCAAGTATCTGAGGCACCAGTGCACTCAAATTGCTGTTTTGGAGATTGCTTCTTGTTGGGTATATTATCTTGGGCATGATGAGTGCTCCAATTCAATGTGTATGCTTAATTGCTGGACTGTTTTAGAATCAATCAGGTTTAGTGGTTTGCTCTGTTGTTATTTAGAAGCCCACTGTGTCAAAGAAATAAGTACAGAAAAAGGAGCATAGAAAATATCGGTAGTATGGTCATGACATGCTTAGATCTGCAAAACATTTCTGACCAGGATCGTGGGTGGTGACTTGAATATTCAAGCCTAGCATTGAAGAACAATAGTGATAGCTGTGGTGTAGCTGTTTTGTAAAAATTGTTCTCATGAATGTTAAATGTATAGTTTAGTATGCTTGACAAGGTTTAGCTTGAGGCTTAATTGTTAATTAAAATGCGAATGCTTGTATAATGGTATGAATTCAAATTCAAGGGCTACATATGACGTCAAAGTCAAAGGCTAATCTGATGGTAGTAATATTATGTTTGAATTTAATTAGCTAAAACTTGGATTGGAGCTGTTAAAGATGATGCTTGTAGTTTCTCTTTTTATGGATTTCACTTTTTTGGACTCCATATTTGTGATTATTCTGCTACCAATGAAGTGTTGTTATACCTGGTTTCATTCGAAATATAACTATCAAATTACAGGCCTATAATATTCATTCCCAAGTTGTCCTGAAACCATATTGTCAGCTTGCATTCTGAAACCTAATTACGATTACTAACAAATTATGTCTAGTGAATTTGAATTTTTATTCTAGAACAAACAATTCTTCGTTGATTGCTTATGAAAGATTTATGTTTTTTACTTGGCATGTATTGCAGAAGCAACACCAAAAACGATTATGAGGACAATGGGAGTAAAGGGCCTCACTCTATATCACTTAAAATCTCACCTACAGGTTCGTTGATACAATTCTCTCACAAGTGATTTTGATCTTCAAGGTGATACCTTCTTTTGTTTTCAGAGCTGTCCCTTAATTTCTTGGCATGCAGAAATACAGGCTGGGAAGGCAATCCTGCAAAGATTCAAATGATAACTCTAAGGATGGTATGAACTCAGGTTTTTTAGAATCCCTTCATAATGTTATCATTTCCCTTTTCTGCAATAGAAAGTTCTTTTGAGGGGGCTTAACATGAATTATTAAAATGATCCTGCAAGATCACAAATATTTGAGAGAAGGGATAGGTTGGTGTATGCTGCATCTTAGGGTAGGCAGAGTTAGAGAAATAGTATAATTATCATTGCTGATAGATCCATTTGGTGAAAAAGATGGCAATAAAAATTCTAATTCATCAAGTAATGATGTGTAGTAGTTGGGATTGCAGCATCTGTTGCAGAAAGTCAGGATACTGGTTCATCTACATCAACGTCATCAAGAATGATGGCACAGGATCTAAATGAGTATATCATCTTTTTTCCCTTTTCGTGCTAAATTTGATCCCATCCTTGTTTCTTGTTGAATTACTTATTTTCATCTTCCAAACAGTGGTTACCAGGTTACTGAAGCTTTGCGGGTACAGATGGAAGTCCAACGAAGATTGCATGAGCAGCTTGAGGTTTGTTTTTACTTTTCACTCTTGCGTCCAAAATGTGGTTTTGGACTTTTTTGGGCTAGCATGTAAAGGTTGAGCGATTGCACGGTGGGTTGGTCATTAGCTGGCATTTATTTGATCACTAAGGTTTTGTTGTTGATGGTTTATTATCAACTAAAACAAGTGCAACCTTAAGGTTTTTTTTCCCCAAAAATTGTTTCCTTAATACAAGTGATGTGCTGGCTTAGCAATGATTTTTAAAATCTGATGGTTTTACCATAAGCAGGTGCAGCGTCGCCTCCAACTTCGAATCGAAGCACAGGGTAAATACCTACAATCAATCCTTGAAAAAGCTTGTAGAGCACTGAATGATCAGGTGCTGAACGATCAGGCTGCCGCATCTGCTGGGCTTGAAGCTGCCAGGGAAGAGCTGTCTGAACTGGCAATCAAAGTTTCCAATGAATGCCAAGGAATGCTCCCTGTCGATAATATAAGAATGCCTTCATTACCTGAACTTACTGCAGCTCTAGAGAACAAAAATACAACAAATTTGCCAGCTCGGATTGGTGAATGCTCCATAGAAAGCTGCTTGACTTCAACTGGGAGCCCAGTTTCTCCAATGGGTGTGGGTTCACAGGCTGCTGTGACCATGAAGAAAAGACCAAGGTCTGCATTTGGTAATGGAGACACGTTGCCTTTAGAGGGAAGCTTGCGGCAAGAAGTAGAATGGATGATGAGTAATATTGGATGAGTGGCAAAGACATTTATTTTCATCCTAGAAACAGAAACTCATTTGTTTCTCTTTTGGGGTTATTTTTCCTTGTTTAGTAGGTCTAAGAGTGATGCTTACCTTAATCAAGTGTATCATTGGTGGTCTGTATAGTCTTGGATCTTTTGAGTTGAGAAGAAATCTCTTATAATTTGCAAGTCTCTCCCTTTCTAAAGAACATTAAACCTATTAAGTTGGGGATAACGGTTTAGAAAATGGATGAAAGAGATGAGTGTGCATAGCTGAGAGCATATAAAAAGTTGAACAGAGAAGAAAGGAAGATAATGGAAGGGAATTCCTTCTTATTTTGCATATACAAGGGTAATGAACATATAAGGGTCATCAAATACATGAAGCGTCCTTTGTTTGTGGATTTTCACGCAGAGAGACTGTTTTTATAGCTTGAATCTATCACATACAGGATAAAATAACAGCAAGTCGTAAAAAATCTATTTGCACTATGCATGTAAATGAACAACTGCTGGTTATTAAATTGGGTCTTGCATGTGTGATTTTAATGCACATATAGTCAGCGAAACGTTTTTTTCCAATAAGAAATTTTTCCACGCACAGATAAACTTTTCCCTCTGATAGAAACAAAATTTTCATCCTACAAAATTTTTTTCGTCCATAGGAATACAGAGTTTCCACATAACAGGGGAACTTTTCCCTCCGAAGTGAATGTTCTTCAATCAATTCAGTCAAGAGTTTCTCCACTTTTTTTCACTTTATTTGGCTCAGTCTATTTGGATATGAAATCTGAGGTAAATTTCTAGGTTATTGTGAACTTTATCAATCTCTGTAAATTCATAATTTGAACTGTATTTACATATTTTAAAAAAAAAAATGAAAAACGATTCTGACATATTCGAGTTGAATTCCTATGTCAGCACCTTACTTGTAAACAAAATCAGTTTATTATATTCAATAATCATAAGAAAATAATTCGAATAAAAGTGGATTTGTTTGTTTTAATTCTCTTGCTGGAAGAAACAATTAGGAATTAGGATAGCTTTGATTCCGAGTTTTTCTCCATTTATCAAGGAACCAGACAGCTTCAATTCTTTTAGGCATTTGGTATCTGAAGTCTAACAAAAGCAAAAGTTTTATTCTTCCCTGCGTTTATGATAAATAAATAATAATAATTTTATTGTAACTTTGACAATGGAGAGAGAGAGAGAGAGAGAGAGAGAGAGATTAAGTAATTAATAGTTCACTTCTGCTTTCAAAAGCCATAATGGTATCTCCACTTTAGAGAACCCCAATTTGCTTGTCCTTGCATTGACCTTATTTTCCTCTCTTTGCTTTGTGGGGATTTAATTTTACATCTTTTTCCTATTTCCAATGTTATATTGCCAACTGCTCTTATTTCTTGGTATAGAAAACTGCTTCTTCCCTCTCAACAACAGCTATGAAAGATTCACTGGGTATGTCTTTCTTTTTTCCCTTTTCTTATTAGCTTGTAGAATTAAACAGCCTCTATAGAAACCCAAATATAGGGGAGAACAAAGATCCCAAAAATTTTAAAAAGCATGTGAGCAAATGTATAAAAGCTTCTGGGTTTGTTGAAGTTAACCATGAAGATTCAATTTTTGCCGTTTAACTTGTATTTACGTTCACCTAGATTGATAATCTATATAAATTAACATTCCTGAGGTACTTTATCAATTCTCATGATTCTAGCTAGCTACTGTTTCGTTTCCCCTTTTAATTGCTTCCTATCTGTAAGTTACTAACCTATGCTCATTAATCTTTGGAATAAGGTGAAATAACTTGAATGGTATTTCTCATAAGTTACTGAAGAAAATTATTTTTGAATGAGACTTGGTTGAGTTGAGTTGGCTGTTCTTTTGCTGTGGCGTGCTTCTGAATGCGAGTTATCAGAAGCATTTATTGAATTGGGGTTTTCTTTTTTTTACCATTTACCATTTCATAGAAGTACGTAAATATATACACATTTTCTCTCCTTTACTGAGCCTACATTTGATTCATCCTTGTTAAGGCACATCTTATTCTTGCCCTTCTTTGAAGTCACTGTCATCCAAAATAGCAGAGATGTTTTGTCATTGTGGTTCACAAAACAAATATAAGAGATTGGATGCCAAGCTTGAAAAGAAGATGATTGAAGTAAAAAGAAGTTCAACAGGGCATACAAATTTTAAATCTATTGACAGTATAATCTTGAGGTTTCCTCAGTTCAAAGACAGACTGAAAAACATCAGGGGTGTATTTGAACTGTATGGTGAGTTTCAACTAGGTTTCTTCCATGACTCGGATATTTTGGTGCACTATAACTCTATTTACTTTCTGTAAATCTAACAGATGAGGATGCAAATGGGATTATTGATCGTGGAGAACTCAAAAGATGCTTACAGAAACTTCAACTCAATCTAAAAGAGCAGGAGATTGAGGATCTGTTTCACTCATGTGACATTGATGGGAGCCAAGGGATACAATTCAATGAGTTTATTGTTCTTTTGTGTCTGATCTATCTCCTAGTGGAACCTTCCTCCTCTCCTCATAGTGTAACTTATATAATTTTTTAGTGTCAAAGATTTTTTAAACTGACTACATAGCTGTTCAGTATATTCAATGGCCAACGGGTTGTCTTTCAGACATTGAAGATGGGTTCACTGGAGCTTGAGGCCACTTTTGATACCATTATTGAAGCATTCTTATTTTTAGATAAGAATGGTGATGGAAAGCTGAACAAGAAAGATGTGCTCAAGGCATTGAATGAGGCTTCTCCTTGGGAGAAATCGCCTGCACACGTCACCAAGTCACGATTCAGTATCCATCTCCTTTACATGCTATATTTCTATTTCTTATTTGTACTGCTGTTAGTTATTTCAATCATTTTCTGGTGATTCCTCTAATTAAATGCAGGAGAAATGGACTGGGACAGGAACGGAAAGGTCAGCTTCAGAGAGTTCCTCTTTGCCTTAATAAACTGGGTTGGGATTGATGCTGATGAAGAAATCCCAGTGTTGGGAAGCTAAACTAAGTGCAAGACAATTTAAAAGAAAAAAGCTGTGCTGGATAACAGTTCAACATGAGGTCAGGATCAAAGCATCTATGTAAATGCCCAAAAAACCCAAGTCGATTATTTAGTATTGTTTCTACTTTGTCCTGTTCATGTATCATATTATTTTCTTTCAAATGATAAAAGTTTCAGTCATCCTATGAACCATCTTACTAGTTTATAAGATTATTTAATTTCCTTCCTCATGAGAGGAGTGCTCAAGCAGCATTTTCTTTAATATTCTTAGTTTGGTTAATCTACTTCATCCACTGTCCAAATAAGGTTCGGATAATTGTGCATGGAAGTGAGTGATGCCGACAAGTATAACAAAGGATTCTTGATGTTTTCATGAAAGAAGCTTACAACCTTCTTCTGAAGCATAAGGTTCTCTGATAGTAGATGATTATATATATATATATATATATTTAAATGAAGTGCTACATGAGTGACTTATCGGGAAACATGAAAATCTATTGTCATCAGAAGTTTCTACATTGAGTAGCATATGAGTTTACAAAAACAAAAAGAACAGAAGAACTCTTTAACTGCCTCAAAGACCTAGTAGTCTTTATCTGATCTGCAGCTGTGTTGTTACTCACTGTATTCCCAGAGCTTGAATTCTCCTGATCAATGACAAGGAACAGGCATTCTTTTGGTTCCATTCCTTTTTGCTTTCATTCTTTCGCTCTGCCCCTACAAGGAATTGCTCATTACCATCAAGTATACGTACAATCTGCCTCATGCTTGGCCTTGATTCTGGGTTGGACCTAGTGCATGCAATTGCCATTTTGAGAAGTCTCATCAGTTCCTTATGGTCATACTCACAGTTCAACCTTATATCAACTAGTTCCTCCAGTGGTCTTTCTTGTGCCTCAAATTTATGAACCCTATTAACCAGTAGTACCTCAGCTCGCCGAAAGTCCACTGCCATCTGTCCAGTGACCACCTCAAGCACTACCACACCAAAGCTATATACATCAGCCATTGGCGTTGCTTCACCAGATTCTATGTATTCAGGTGACATGTAACCAAAAATTCCACGGACTGATTTATTTCCCTTGCTGGCGGCTTTATGTGCATGATCATTTCTTGACAAGAATTCCGCAAGGGCGAAGTTACCAAGTCGAGGGTTCATGTCTGGATCAAGGGAGACAGAAGAAGTGTTAATATTTCTGTGGATAACTTGTTCATCCCATTCTTCATGAAGATAAAGAATGGCAGATGCAAGTGACTTGACAATATTATATCTGTGCCTCCATTTCAGAATAGAATGGCCTATTCTGTTATCATGATGGAAAAGGAGGTGACTTAGAAGGCGGTTTGCTGAATAATCATAGACAACGAGCATCTCTCCTTGCTCAGTACACCATCCACGCAGCTGTATTAGGTTTCTATGACGGAGTTTGGCTAAACTCTGCAGTTCAGAAGCAAATCTTGTTCTGATTGCGGGACATTTTGTCATGCCAAGCCTCTTTATTATGACTTGGTGGCCATCTTCAAGGATACCATGGTAAGCAGTTCCAAAGTCCACCTCTGCTACCCTGTGTGAATCTGAGAAATTTTTTGTTGAGGAAATGATTTCCTTGTAGGATATTTCCCTGGGAGTTTCCACCTTGAAGCAATTAGTTCGTAGATGACTCCTATTGTTAGAAGAACTTAAACTTCCAAATTCTGCAGTTGCATATATAGTTTCTCCAATGGCTGTGACAAAGGTTGATGGAGTGGATGTGACTGTAATGTTAGAGCTAGGTGTAGAGGTAGTGGACCTGGTGTAAGTGTTGCTCGTGCTAGTATTAGATGAAGAAGATAAAGATATGTATTGAGGATGAGACTGAAATGATGGCAGAGGCGGTAACTTGCCAGAAATATTACCGGAAAGTGTTTCCACAATCCATTTCATGTTAGGCCTAGGTTGTGGGTTATGCAATGTGCAAAGAAGTCCCACATGAATCAGTTGTTCCATATCAGAAAGCATATAGGACCCATCTGCAAGCCTATTGTCTCCTGCTTGTAAAATTTTCCTCTCATCTGATAACCTCCTGATCCAGTCAAGCAAAATTATTTGCTCATCTGGGTATGTGAGATCCACTGCTCGTCTTCCGGACACAACCTCTAACAGAACAATACCAAAACTGAAAACATCAGACTTTGCAGTAGCAACACTTCGCTTCTGGAAACTTTCAGGTGGCAAATAACCAATGGTGCCACCAATTCTGGTTGTATCTGCCAAGCGAAACTGGTGGTTTCTCATTGAAGGAATTTTGGTTTTGTACTCAAGTTCATGTTCAAGCCACCTTGCCAAGCCAAAGTCACCGAGCCTGGCATTATAATGTGAGTCCAGCATTACATTACTTGTTTTTACATCTCTATGAATTATTTGTGTCTCCAATTGTTCATGTAGATAATGCAGTGCAGCTGCTAACCCACTAATTATTTTCTTTCTCCTTTCCCAATTAAGAGGTGCTGCTGCTGTCAAATTTTCTGGATTTCTAAAAAGCACCCTGTCAAGGCTGCGATTTGGCATGTAGTCATAAACCAGAAGCAACTGATCTTCATTAACACACCATCCTCTTAACCGAACAAGATTCCTGTGTCGTAGGTGAGCCACTGCAACCAATTCAGCTGCAAAAGTCTTTTCAAATTGTTCACCTTTCTCTGCCAAGCATTTCACAGCAACAACAGTACCATCACTAGGTAAAACTGCTCTATACACTTTACCAAAGCCTCCACTACCAAGAATTTCATCTTCACTAAATCCATTAGAACCTATATAAAGCTCTGCATAACTGAAAATTCTTGGATTATCACCACCAACCTTCTCAGTCATCTGAATCCCTTCCAGGTCTTGAAATGAAGCAGACTGCTGTTTTCTTGGTCTTTCATGCCGATAACAACCAACCCACTTCGAGTCATATAACCTGCGAAATGACTTTCCAAGAAAAGCCAGTACCTGACCACCATAGCCACGGCTGGGGTGTTTTTTCAGTATCTTTTTGCTTGGTGGGGTGATTTTGGGGTAGTGATATGGAGCAATATCATCTAAATCAGCAGGCAAGATTATGCAAAGGCGGTTCAGCTTCATGGTGATGGTGGTGCCTGGAAATGGCTTGGTTAACCACTAGGAAGGCATTGAATGAAGGTGGCAAAAGAAAGTTGGAAAGTTCTTTATTGAAGGCGTATTTATGTGAACTCTTGGTGCCTTTTTATTCAACTCTGTTAGGTTGCACGGTTGAATTGTATTCCATCAACCGCCCAACAAGGAGCCTACCCAGCATTTCATACATCATCAAATAAGATTCTGAACTGTAATTAAATCCAGTTCTTCTGAATTTGTTTATATTACTATTTTGCTTGCCATATTTTAGGATTAACCATACACAATAGTAATTGTTTTGCCTTTGGTCCTCATCCATGAAAGGGACTTTCAAGTTTAATATTTTTGTCAGTATGTGAATGGTCTATGTCCTTTTTTTTATATTTTTGGAAAGTCCATACGAAAAAAAAGAAAAGGTAGAAATCATATACTTGAATGGGTTGTATTCGAAAACCGTTTCGTATGTAACTTTTAATGTTTTTATTTTATTTTATTTACATATTTTATTTTTATATGGATCGTCAAATTCATTTTTGTTCTAGATGTATTGAACAGTTGAAAAAAGCCTTGAAGGTATATAATTTTAGTGCTTCTTATTCCATCGATGGTTTCACACGAGGCGTTTGGTCACACACAAACTCCTTTGGAACGCGTAGAACAGAAATGTGGTCTCGACGACTTGAATATTTCTTGACAAGACAAAACTCAGAAAAGCCACCCCTACTTTTCCACACGGTCTAGACTTATCTAGACTGGCTCTTTGGTCACACCTATATAATAAACCAATAAAAATATAAAATTTTGATTTAACCATTCTTCAGGCAAAAAAAATTATAAAATAGAATTAATGTTTAAAAATTTTTATAATTGAAGCTATAGATCCGATAGGCAAATCTATCCTCTGTCAGACTAAAAATTCTTTCACATTTGAACACTTTGAAAATTATCATTGCAATTTTGTTAGTATGTCTCCAACAAACATCCAAACCTGGTAAAAAAAATGTTTTAAATGTTAGTTATATTCAAATTTTGTCCCTCTAAATTGGAATTATGTGAATTTGAAATTCTAATTGAGGTGGGTTTTTTTTTTTTTTTTCCAATTTAGTGCAATAATTTGGATTAGGTTAAAGATATTTATCCAAATATTTACTGAACTCAAATATAATTTACCCATCAAGCCATACCTTATCTATCTATACATGTATTGAATCTCTAAAATTGAATTAATCACACTAGCACTTTTCTTAATAAGTGGTTTGTGATTTGATGGGAACCACCAAAGCATATTGTTGATTTAAGGTTTGAATAAGAGCACTAAAAATACATTGGATATGAGAATCTTTCACATATTTTCTTAAATTATATATACATCCGAATCAAATATGTTCATCCTTAACTATATTGGGTATAAACGACTTTAATTTTATTACATTTCATTTTTGAGATTTAACACAGTACTATGATAATTTAAATAATTTTTAAATATGTAAGAATGTATTCATTCGAAACTATATAAATGATAATGTGTGATCGAAATGATTCTAACTTAAAATGCGCGAGCTTTCACCCCCGAGATTGTTGGAAGTAATTTTCAGGACAAGCTTATTTATTAGGAAATGATCCGCAGTTAGTTTAAAAGTCGGTATTGTGGGTTGCCTACTACTACTGACTGCTGCTGTTTCTGTCTTATTAATTGATAGGGTCCCATTTTTATGGAGCTAATGGGTCATGTTTATGAACTTATGAGCTACAACTTTTAGTATGTTTACTGCATTGTATTGCCGTAGAGGAATTCAATTTCATGGTATTTCAAATTTTGAAATTTTTTTCTTGCGAAAAAACAGCATCAAATGTTGAATTTTTTGCCTTTCTTTTAAATATTTGGAGAAAATTATCATAAATGGAATTTGAACTCGAAAATCATTTTAACCATCATTGAAAGATAAGACCAAATGAACTACTGAATAAATATATCGAATTTAAAAACTAGGTATAGATTCTTTTAAATACTCGGAAGGAAGAATTTTGCCTTTTAAGCCTGTCGAGTGCGAATCTAAATTAGTCGAGTTAGTGAGTTTCGGATACTATATGATTTAAAAAAAAAGAAAAAAAAGTTCATTTTTAACCAATTTTATTTTTATTATGGGATTAAGCCATTAATAAATTGGCAATACTTGTTTTAAGTTTCATTTAGAATTTGGATCTTCAATTAAAAATAATTATTCCCACCAACCCTAAATCCCTAAAAATTCAACCAGAAAATATTAAATAATTAGAATTGTTAGTAGTTAAATAGATTTAATCAAGAAAAGATGAGATAGTTTCATTGTTTTGCAGTTGCAGTCTACAACAGTTTCTACAACAAGATCTCCAACTACTGCAATTTCACCTGCCCAAAGTTAGTAGCTAGAGATAAATATTTTTAAATCAAGATTAATTAATTAATTAAACCTTAAAATTCCATATTTCTCGCCCCACACATCCACTTTCGGTTTGGTACACAATAAGCAAATAGGTACAGACTATAATGGATTTGGTAATTTGAAAAATAAATTATTATAAAAATTAATATTTTTTTAGTATTGAGGAAAGAGATTTGAATTTAGATCTATTATCAGATTATATATACACTTAATAACAGGCTATGCATTGTTATAAAAATTGATATTAAAGATGATGAGAAGATTTGATAAAAAAAAATAAAAAGAAAATCCAAAATGGTTTCGAAATTTAAAAAATTTCGTATCTTCGGAATATGAATTGCGTCTCAATTTCCTACATCTTTGTCTCATATAGACATTGACAAATTAAAATTAAAACTGCGTAATATGAAAACTGTCTAGCAATTTGAATTAGGTTTGGCAGAATTTATATATGTCCATAATCAAAGTGAAAGGGAAAAAAAATGTAATAAAAACAAAATTATATTCCACAAATGACGGAATTTCAAATCTTGTTCTACAGATGATGGAAGTTTGTTCCGGCCTCAGATGCGTTCTTTCCGAAAATATAGTTTTTGAAAAAAAAAAAAAAAAGTTGTGATTTGGCGACCATGACAAAGACTTCTAACACTAAATAACATTAGTTGGCTGCAACTAATGGCAAGAAAATTTCAGGATTTAATTTTCTTTTTCTAAATGATTTCATTTTAATTATTTTTGTTTGGATACAAGAAAAGATGGGCCTACAATATATGGGCCCATCTTGCTTATTGTGTACCAAATATATGGAAATGAGACTAATAGGCCCATTTCCATTAAAAGGTAGAAAACCGGCCCATATGTAGGTGGATTTCCCTGACCAAAGGAATCCATCTTATTTTGAACAAAACACTACAGGACAATTCATTACAACAATCTATATATTTTTTTGAAATATATGGTTCTTAGGAAAGAAACTCAGAAAGAAACATTACTACATAATCTATACCGTTTTCTGTTTTTTTTTTTTTTTCCCGAGAATTGAGCTATGTCTGTCCACGTAATCCAAGCCTCAACATTCGCCCAATTTATAACCGTCCAAAAACAAGGGGTCACGGTGACATGACAGATAATGAGAAAATGTTGTTTCTTTTAGATTTTCTCTGCAACCAAACAGAGGGAGTGGTTCATTTGTTCAAGCCATATAATAACCCAAAAACAAAAAATTTTCCAAGAAACAAAAAGAATGCCTTGCCATGCTATACGTAACTGGACATTTAGTGGGTTAGTGGGTGCATTTCTTGATCTTTCAATCACCTTTCTTCTTCTATGTTCATCTTCTCTTGCTTATTTTGCTTCGAAATTTCTAGGTTTGTTTGGATTGAACTTACCGTGTTCTTGCAACGGATTCTTTGGAATTCCTAATAATACTAATAATAATACCTGTTTTCAAAGAGAATTATTAGTTGATTTCGCTGCTAAGAAAATTTCTTCTGTTCAATCCTCTGTAAAAACCAAATTCCCTTTTGAGCATCCTAATTACAACTTGGAAAACGAAAGGCATAATGATAAAAATGAGGGTGTTGGATCAGAAGGTGAGGCCTCATGTATCTCTTCATCAGAAAGAAGATCAGAAAACATTACTGAAGACGGAGATTTGGCTAAAGTGAAAGGACAAGGTTTTGTGATGGGAGCAATGAACTTCCCTGATATAAAAGATGGGAGATTTGAATTCAAAGGAAAATGCGTTACACGCCATAAATCAAGAAATGGCCTTAGACGCCGAACAAAAGGCGGTACGGGTATTGATCATGGTGGGAAGTTATATTGGGCCCCTTCTTATAAATCTTTCTGGTCTGATAATGCAGAAATAAGATCAGCTCCTGGTAGCATTAATTTCGAAGGTGATAGTTATTGTTTTATTTCGTTTCATTTGTGTTTCTCACTATTTTTCTACAATACTAATATGGGTGTGAAATTTTTAGATAGGAAAGAAGCTTTAGTGGATATTGGTTCGAAAAGAAAATTTTCGCATGGTTTTGAATTGAATGAATCTGTGAATGAGACCGAGCCTGGAGAAGAAAATGCATCACTTGTTGATGATTTCAATTCATATGTTGATGCGAAAAACACAATAAGACTATTAGAACAAGCACTAGAAGAAGAACATGCTGCGAGAGCTGTTCTTTATATTGAGTTAGAGAAGGAAAGAAGCGCGGCTGCCTCTGCTGCAGATGAGGCTATGGCTATGATATTGCGTTTGCAAGAGGAAAAGGCTGTTATAGAAATGGAAGCGAGGCAATGTCAAAGAATTTTAGAAGAGAAATATGACTATGATGCTGAAGAAATGAACATTCTCAAAGAAATTTTGGTAAGGCGGGAAAGGGAAAAGTATTTTCTAGAAAAGGAAGTTGAAGCTTACCGGCAAATGATTTCAGGGAATGAACAGTTTGAAGCTGATATGTGTTGCATGACAGATTACAATTCTGTTCTGCTAAAGCAAAATAGTGCATACATTGATCAAGAAGATGAGACAGAGAAACCCAACTTGAAAGAATCATTACCGAATACAGAACTTAGTGAAGGAGACAATAAAGATCCTCCTTCACATAATTTACAACAGAATAATAAAGAAAGCGAATGTGAAGTTCATGATGTTCATGTGATTGATGATCAATTTTCTGTGTATAAAAAAGTCATGGGAGACAACAGTAATACAAAAACATCATCAAACAATCTGAGCATTCCTACCGGATTACCCCCGATTGGTAATTCGAAGAGCAGGCGAAGTTCTGATATGAGGAGAAAATCAATGTCTGCATTTGATGCTGAGAGGTTCAAGATTGACAATGAGATTACTTGGCTTAGAGAGAAACTAAAATCTGTGCAAGAAGGAAGAGAGAAGCTAAAGTTGACAAAAGGGAACAAAGAAAGAGAGAAACTTGAGCTACAGATATTGGAGGATATAACTAGTCAGCTACAAGAGATTCGACAATTGACAGAGCCTGGAAAAGCTGCACGAAGAGCTTCATTGCCACCTCTAACATCTAATGTATGTATACAAATGTTATTCTCATTTTCTAATTGTCGGTATTTGTATCTGATGATCCACAATGGAGTCTGCAATTTCAGGTTATGTCGAAGAAAAGGCGATGGCGGGGCGGTCCTATGCTATTGGATGGAAGCACTTGAATGGAATGGCGGTATATATTTGAAGCTTGAAGTGTGTTATGCAATTCTTTACAGAATTAGGTTGATTGTATTGACTCGTGGATAAAACTTGCCTGATGGGGTTTATGAACAGGTGTACCAAGTCAATCACATATAGATTTTTAAAAAGTCAAAGTACTGTCATTTCAAAAAATATATATACACATGAGCATCGAGGGTTAAGTAAATTTTTTTGTTTTCCGCGTAGACTCATAAAATGTTTATGTGAGTACAGTCATTAAATTAATTTAATTCAATTGCTTTTAATTTGATTATTAAGATAAATCAATTCAATTTGATTTCTTTTATTGATTTGATTTCGTCTCGGAATTGTTATGAGATTTATGAATGAGAAAAAAAAAATACATTTATTTCTGCAACGGCGTGCAACGGTCCTTTCTAGACGCTGTTAATTTCATTTAATTACGCATTTTTCCACTGTAAATTCCTAGCCAAAACCGTGTGGGAACGGTTACGCGGTCACATAGTAATCAATCCCAATCTCATATAGCGACTGGCAGACACGATCCTTAAATGTTGGCGACGGAATAAAGGCGCGTGACATTAACGAAACTGGACTACAATCAAATTCGAAACTACATGCGGGTACAGCAAACGGTGTCGTATCTATCTCGGGAATGGAGCCTAAAGTTTTGAATGACAAAACTAAACTAGCTCTTTCTATAGTTTGGAAAACCTTTTGTCTTTTTTTATGAAACTTCATAGCAGCTCAAACCAAAGATGATTCATGACCGGGTTCACTCAGCAGTAATTCTGTGAGTCAATAGATGTAACCCATGCCTAGACTGAGTTTATTATTTAGTAATCTATTTGGGATTTGTTTATTTATTTTGTTTGGTTTCTGAGAAATTTTGAAGGAGAATGAAGTCAGTACACGATGGAAAAAAAATATATATAGAAAAAGGAAAAGACTTTTGGGATTAACCTTTCTTTTAAATTAATTTTGGTTTTTTTGGGTTTTCTGGGTTTTGCATACAAGTAACCTCGGCAGCTGCATTGGGTTCAGTTTAGTAGTCTTATGACTTTTATGCACTTTTATTGACAATCAAACAAAGGATTGTTCATATTTTAAATTCTAGATAAAAAAAGTTGAGTGAAAATGCTGTGCTTGACATATTATTGTTCTTTTCTTCAGTTTTCTCTTAATTGAACAGGAAACAGGTTTATTTGCTTAATCTACTGGATTCTTGAAGAATTGTTTTCTAGGAAAATGTCTTGTCATGAGATACAATCTTGGACTTTTAGTGGGCTAGTGGGTGCATTTCTTGATCTTGCTATTGCCTATCTTCTGCTTTGTGCATCAACTCTTGCTTATCTTGCCTCAAAGTTCTTGGGTTTGTTTGGATTGTCTCTGCCTTGCCCTTGCAATGGACTATTCGGTGACCCCAATAGTGATAGTAGTTGCTGGCAATCGGTGCTAGTAAACAGCTCATCAGAGAAGATATCCTCTGTCCAAATCTCTGTTAAGAGCAAACTCCCTTTTGATTCAATTTGGGACAAAAACGTGAAAAACCCTGAATGGAATACCAACTTTATGAACAACAGAAGTTGTGATAACAGATGTTTTCAATTAGATGATGAAACATCTCGTAGCTCGTTGCAGGATAGGAGTGAAATGGGCTTTGGGAGCGGTGTAATGTATGCGAAGGATGTGAAAGAAGAGAAGTTTGATATCAAGGGGAAGGGGGTTTCTTCTCAGAGAGCACGACATGCTCTTAGGCGCCGTAGGAAAGGTATGACTGATAATGGGAGGTCTTCTTCTGTGTCCTCATATGATCCTTCTCAGTTGGATTCGCTAGCTGCTTTTCAGTCTCCTGCCAGTGTTAGTAAATTGGTGCATGACAGCATTGAAGGCAGCACAAAACCTGATGGCAAGTCTCAGCTTTGTGAGTGTGAATACTTGTTTGAAATTAATATTCATTTTATGTTAAACCTGTTTCTAGTGTGAACTAGCATGTTTCTCATATTTTCATTTTGCCCTAACTACTTTCATATAGGATCAAAATTTTGTGCTTTATGTCCTGAGAAATTTTAGGCGTATAGAAGAGTGAAGATGGGTTCTGCAATATTATAATTTGTTCTTTTGGATTGTAAAAAATGGTTCCCCTATACTATAACTTCCTAAACCTTCCATTATAATCAGATACTTGCATGTTTTCCAATGTAAGAGGTAATTTGTTAACTGAATGAAATTATAACAATTATGTTTGAAATATAGAAGTTGCGTATGCAGCTCTGTGTTTCCTTGACTGTACGCTCTCAGGTGTTAGGATTAAGTTTGCATTTTGACTCCTAGATGGTCTGCCTACATAATTCCTGCAATCAAAATGTTATGAACACAATCCGGAATGCATGCTAACATTATATTATATCACTGCTTCTAATGTGCTTATGCAATTTTAGATGGCAGGGTCTCTTCTGTAGACATGGATTTGCTGGGGGGAGAGTCCCCTGATTTTGAATCAAATGCACCTATAAATGAAAATGAACTAACACGGAAGGATGCATTACCTGCTGATAACTTGATTTTGGATGCACAAGGTGAGGTCTCCTTTGATAGTAATGATAAAAATATAATTAGAGTCTTGGAACAAGCACTAGAAAAGGAGTATGCAGCTCGTACTGCTTTTTACCTTGAGCTTGAGAAAGAGAGGAGTGCTGCTGCTACTGCTGCAGATGAGGCCATGGCAATGATACTGCGTCTACAAGAAGAGAAGGCATTGATAGAAATGGAAGCTAGACAATACCAGAGGATGATAGAAGAAAAATCTGCTTATGATTTTGAAGAAATGAGCATTCTTAAAGAGATCCTAATAAGAAGGGAAAGGGAAAAGCATTTCTTGGAGAAGGAAGTTGAAACTTACAGGCAAATGATTTTTGGGAGTGAGCAGTTTGATTCTGATCAACAAGATATTGGAATCCTTCATGGAAGAAGGGCATCTTCTTTGCTACATTCAGGTGAATCCATTTGTGGGGAGGAAACGATGGAAAATGCAAACAAAATTTCCAAAGATAGATCTATTGAATTACAAGATTGTACTCTAACCTTTGGGAAAAAGTTACCAAACCCAGATTTGGAGGAAGTTGACTCTTTGAAACTAGGATCAAGTGGTAATAGGGAGATTGATGAAGAGTTTGGAGAGATGGAGCCATTATCATTGGAAAAGAGCCCAACAATGTCTCAGGAAGGAGAGATTTGTAGACTAGAGATGCATTCACAATATAACTTTTCAATTGCTGAAAGATACAATTTGCAGGATGAGAAAACTGTCACCCCCTTCAGCGAAGTACAGCAGCAAACTGATGTCACTAGTGCAAGCCATGGGTCAGCATCAAAGACAATTCAGGCTGGCGATGAAACAAAAGATTTTTTTTCACATACTTGTGATTATTCAGAGAAGCAAGACGAAGGTTCATGTAATACAATGTTCAACAAGGATCCTTTTGCTCCTGATGTTCAAGTGATTGATGACAAATTTAGTGTGTCTGGTGAAGTCAGAGGAAATGGAAGTGAAAACTTGTTAGTGAATGCTGCCTTAGTCATCCCAAGATCTTGTGATAGTCCAACTATGAGCAGGTCACGAACTGAGCAGGACGTCAGAAGAAGCTGCTCAGACATAACTAGTGGATTCTCACCTATGGATTGCTCACTAAGAAAACCCATGCTTTCTGATTTTAGAAGAAATTCCATGTCTATTGTTGACTATGAGAGGTTTAAAATTGACAATGAAATTGGAAGGCTGAGGGAAAGGCTAAGGATTGTACAAGAGGGCAGAGGGAAGCTCAATGTGGCTACGCAGAACATGGAAAAAGAAAAAACTCAGTTGCAACTCTTGGAGAATAAAATGGGCCAGCTTCAAGAGATTCGGCAACTAACAGAACCTGGAAAGGCTTTTCGCCAGGTCTCATTGCCTCCTCCGTCCTGTAAGGTGTGTTATTTCAACGACTCATTTATTATGGTTTACATGAATGGCTGTTGTTTGGAGTGATGGTTGTTTTAATGCGTTTGGATTTGTTTTAATTTTTTTTTTCCACTATCCATTGCTATGGTGCTACTGCATTTACAATTATCTTCTTCAGTCATAACAACTGAGTTATTTCATTTTCAATTTTACGTTCTCTAGTTGCTGCTGCTAATATGCTTGCGATGTAACTTATTTCTTTAATAGTTATCGCTAATCAAGAAGCTCCTATTTCAGATCATGTCAAAGAAAAGACACTGGAGAAGTGTTTCTCTGGAAGAACGTAGAAGCACTTAAATACTGTTCTCCATCACTGATATTGTGCTTCTCATGGATCTTGTTATGCTAGTTTCTGGACAAGGAAACTCTTGCTAGAAGAACTTGCTTGTAATTGCTTCGGACATTTCACGGCAGAGCTATGCCAACTTTCTTGAGAAGTCTTGCTGGATGAGATGCTTAATCTGCAGATAACAAATCAGTGACGTTGGATCTCTTCCAGCAGGATTTTATGGAACACATAGGATTGGTGGCAGATTAATTGCTTTGTGTTATTGTAGAAATGCAGTTTGGTCGCCCATGTAAGTGCCACGGGAAAAATTACACTTGAGTTAATAACAATCGTGTAATTGACACTGACTTAAGAAGTAAATTTCTTCTACAGAGCATAAGCAGTTTTTTCTCCATTATTTTGAGGTTCCAATATGTTGGACTACGGTTGGAATAAAGATAAATTGCTTCACTTCCTTTGGTTTGAATTGTTGTGGGTACTTGAGTTTTGCATGGAAATTTCTTTCCGTTAGTTTGCGTAAACTTGAATTGTTACACCATTGATGTTAACAGTACGCGAGCACTAGAAGTCACTCCAAACAACAAAAATGCATAAATCAATCTTCAACATTCTCATAAAAGAAACTTAAAAAAAGGCCTCCAAACACCCGAGAAACCTCAATCATGCACAGAGCGGTTCGGAGAAACCTTGTGCTTGTAGCTACGTTGAGGTACTTCCTTGAGGATAGCACTTGCAAGATCAAAGTAGAGAGGTAATTGTGCAAGAGCGAAAAAGGTCACTGGCAAGCATGTTGCAGCATACAATGGATAAGCTGCATATCTCAAGTTTTCTTTTAGGACAAAGAAATGCCCTGTGCAGAATGAGAGCAACACAGAAGCTATGGATGTAAAGAGTGATGTTAGACCGAGAAAAAGCTTCCGGGGCAAATCTACTGCGAAATCATTTTCTTGGTAGCGAGAGGTAAGAATTGTTAGAAAAAAGATGAGTGCAGTCACTGAAAAACAGAGAGCTACAAGCGATGCAATGGCAAAGACATTAAATGCAGGCTCATTTTTTAGAGTTGGTTGGCCATTCTCTTGATTGAGACCACCTGGTACAGTTGCTGAAGTTGCGAATGCAACTGTCGCAATGAGTGCTGCAACAACTGAGCATGACTCAGAAGTTTTTGTAAGCCATTCGCTTCCTCTAGTTACAAGGTCTTTATGTGTCTCTGTGAAAATTTCTTTTGGTGTCTGTCCTTTGCTGTTGTGTTTAACAAAGAAATGTGGTCGCATTGATTTCTTGACAAACTAAAAAACAAGATGATCCAAGTTAACAGCAGAACAAAAGAACAGAACAAATCGTTTTTTTTTTTCTTACCTTGTACCACTTGATCTCCCATTGCATCTGCAATGCTGCCCCCGGAATCAACCAAGGCCGATGATCTCCAAATTTTGCAGCAAGATGCAATGCACTATTTCCGTCATTGTCCAGTTGACGAAAAACACTTTCCTTAAGCATTGCCCTCTTAAGCAACAGATTATAGACATCAGTTTGCCTGTGTTCAACTGCTAGAAGCACAGCATTCTTTTTATCGGAGTCCAGATCTTGAATAGCTACAGGAAATGTGTTTAAGACTTTATCCACTATTTCAGTTATTCCCATCTTTGCTGCCATCAGTATAGGTGTCTCCTTTTTGCAAAATTTTGAAGTCTTCTTTTTCTCATATGCGAGGAGCACAGGATTCTTTTGAGACGTGTTCATTTCTTGGATTGCATATGGATATGCTTCGATGAACTTGTTCACCATCTCAGTCACTCCAAGCTTTGCAGCCTCTAGTACAGTTTTGTCATTTTTCTCTGTTGTGTGCATTCATAAATTATTAAACACAGTCCAAATGCATTCTGTAAAATTTTGCAGAACTTGTTTATACCAAAAGTCCAATTCAGTTCACTCAATTGGAAAATAAGGTGCAGTGCACTGAATTGGACAATAAGGTGCAGTGCAATCATATGCCTCCTATGATGAAATGAATTAGCTTTACCTTTTCCATGCTCATCTCTCCCCTTCTGATGTTCTTCTTGGTCTGCAGTCAAAGTACTTAACCCATCATTATTTGCATCTCTACTTTCAGATTTCTCGTCAAACTGTGATGAAAGTAGAGCTTCAGATGCATCTCCATCTCTGTTGGGCCAAGATTTTTTTGGATTTTGGCCATTATATTTGTACCCTTGCGAAGAAGCTCTTTGAACCAGTTCATTCATTATCTGCACAGCCCATTCATGTCGCTCTTTCTTTTCTTTGATGTGCTTGATATTTGAAATGCCTGAAGATAAAACCATATATAATAGCTGACGTTTTCATCAAAGCTAGAAATAGAAGAAAATAGGCTGCTGTAGAAGAAAATGCTTACCAAATCCAAGAATAATTAGTATCATATTAGCCATAAACTGGCAGAACTGGAAACATGTTGCAAAATTTGGAGGATAAATCCGTTTTTCTTCGTACTTTTTCCTCAGTGGGTTTCTATCTACAGAATGAGCTTACTTCTAGAATTAGCCAATTATAATATGGAAAAAATCAAATACAACAAATAAACTAGCCGCTACATCTTTTAAAAGGGAAATATTCCTTACAATGGAGCCTAAATATCATTGCTTACCATAATACAAGCTGCTTGTTTGCTGTGCGTTCTCTTCATCCTTCAAGTCATCATTTTCATTTCTAGCCTTCCTTCCAAGGAAAAATTGTCTCACTCCATAACTTATTCTAGTTTCCTGCGTTCCAGCTGGCATAAAACAAAGGAGGCAATGCAGCCTATTAACATTTCAAATATATATTCACTCGAGTATATATAATAAAGCATAATGTGCCAGATTAACTCACTTAATACTTGAAAAGTCTTTCTGATCGCACGGAAAAGGTTGATGCCAGTTTCATAATTTGGTGGATATTTAGGAACTTTTTTGACTCCCCAATTGTTTTGGCATGCTGTAGTATCATGTGCTTCCTCCTGAAGCTCATAAACTATTATACCTGTTGTAACAAACAAAACCAGCAACACTTGAATATTACCGGAGAAAAGCACAAAAGATTGCACTTTTTTTTTCCTGGTCTTCTGTCTTTTAACTAACACTGTCTGATAAAGCTGAGGCGAAATTCTTACAGCGGTATATCAGAGAAGCAATTGGTGAACTGTGACTCCCACTTTTGAATGCTTTAGGCTTACTGGCTAAAATATGCAGAGGAGATAGACCAAACTCATTGACATAATCAACCAGATTTGGATAATTGCAAATTATCTGAAATGCCAAACCTGTCAAGAGAAATCAAATTCACTAAAAAAATGCAACAAAAGCAATAAGAACAACACAGGAAAAAAAATAGACTCACAGAAATATTCTCCAGAAATAGCAGAATGAAGTATAGTGTTTCCATTATTTCCTCTGCATAGAGAATAGTCAGTTTCTCCATATTTTTCTTTGTAAAGAAAATGAAGGCAAAGGAAAGCATCTTTCTTTCCATGAAGAGCTGAGAGGAAAAGAGGGGTTTCACTCTCAGAATTTCGAGCTCTAATTAGACTTGAATCTTTCGCAGCCAAGAAATGGCACATTGTAACGTTTCCAAGTGCTGCTGCTAAATGCAGAGGTGTGTTTCCTTTCTTATTTTTTATATGTAGAATTCTTGATGCATTGTCTCCAATTAGTTCCACTAGTTTCAACACTACCTCTGTTCGCCCCTCCGAAACTGCTATATGCAATGCAGTATCTTCTGAACTTGTTATTCTTGCTTCTTGAAGCCTTGGATTTTTCTCATAGGCTTCTACAACTTCATCCCATCTGCCATTCATAGCACGTTCAAAAATGCCATTTGCTTCTATTTCCATCATTTGTGTCACTTCCTCCCCCTCCATGCAATTTGCATACATGTCTATACCTATATATATACTATTCATTGCCATATTCCTTTTTAATTTCTTCTTTTTCATTTGGATACCCTTTAATATAAAATAATCTTGCAAAATAATAAGAAATTTATTTTAAATTTTATATTTTCATCTGCAAAATTAACATTTTTTTTTTTGAAAAAAAAAAAAAAAAGAGTAACTAAACTATTCCTAGTCTAAGCAAAATCCATTAATAAAAATAGTGAATCCAGTTGAAGTTTATCACAAGCAGGCCAATCTCTTCACCGAGGTAAGGTATAGAAATCCCATAGTTTAACATTTCCTTTTTATCTGTATCTGTAACGCTTTGTTTGATTGTGCAATTATTTTATTATTTTTCCATTCAAAAAAGAGAGAGAGAAAGATTATAAATATTAATCTCCAGGTATGTAGTTCAATCAAAGAATATCAACCTGCTTTGCTGCTATGTAACAATGGCTTCCTTTTCTTGTCAATGAAGTGATCCAAATTCCACTGATTGGTTTTTTTTTTTTTTATGAGAATATTTGGTCCAATAATAATTTATTTTGTGTTTTTTATTAAAAAAATATAAATTGAATAATAATTATAATAATGATTGAGTGGTTATATCATTATTTAAAAATGATATATTGTTAGTGGGGATAAACTCAGTGAGTTCGGTACAAACCGAATCAAATCAATATAAAGAACAAATGGAAAAAATGAATTTTTTTTTTTTTATAAAGAAAATTGGGCCAAATCAATAGGCTTTGACAATATCAGCATGAGGTCCCTTTTCTGTGGGCCTATCTTGTGGTTAATAATGGTCTGGATCGGGTTTTTCAAGGCCCATAAGAATTCTGAGATGGAACCCAACTTTTGAACGACCTGTGGCGGAGTGAAAGCAACAGAAAAAAAAGGGGCATGTGAGAATTTGGTACTTTTAGCCTTCAATAAAAGTCAAACTAAATTTAAATTTAGATTTGTGCAAATTAATTTCAGAATGTATATATAAATTTAAAAATACTAAAAATAAAATTGATTTTTTTTTAGAAATAAAATAATAAAATGAATTATTAGATATGCACAGTCATTTCCAAAAATTGAGAAAAGAAAACTTTAATTATGTTTATCATCTCAAAATTACACAATCAAATAAATTAAACAAGAGCCCTATGTGAATTAAAACATTAATTTTGATAATTAGGGGATAAGGGATTTGATTTCAAAGTCTTCTCTTTAAGGAAAAATATACTATTATTAATTATTTATTTTTAAAAGAAATAAATATAAATTTTCCAACTTTAAATACAGATTACGGAGAAAGGTCGATTGAACCAAAAAGAGTATTTGAAATTACCACAAAAAAAACCTACCAGGTTGCCTACCTTACAAGAAAAATAACCCTAAACCCAAAAATCATAATGTGAGAAAGAAGCAAAGAAAGGTTGGTGGTGACGATGATGATTAAAATGAATAATAGGCAATTAAGCATATACTAAAATAAGGAGACTAATAGACATTTTGGAGAGGTAGAGAGAATTATGGGATTGATGGGACTTATTCTAAAAGTGTTTAAATGGCTTAATTACATATTAAGGCAGCTAATGTTACGGCACCCATATCTCACATTTTCACCCTTTCATTTTTTTCACTTTTATTTATTTTTTTCCTTATCACTTTGGGATATGCCATGAAAATTAATGAATAATTAAAATTTTTAAAAAGGGTGTTAGTGCCGTTTCAATCGGGAAGTCAATAGGACACGTTTTGCTACCTATTTGGTTAAGTTTATCTCTAACTCCAAACCTCCATTTTCACCAACTTCCATTAATATACCCACCGCCATTATTAACCATTTATTGCTAATTATTATTATATTTTTTTTTTTAAAAAATTACATTATCATCTCATATATTTACTATATTTTTTTTAATTTATTATCTTCCATTTTTAGCTCATGATCTGAGCCACCACCCTATGATTTTGTAAAAGGGCACCCCAAATCCCAAAACTACCCTCAATCATTTAGATATGAAGCAAAAGCTAATAAGGGTAAATATGTAATTACGTTTTATTTGATAGATTTGGGCTTCGTTTTTCTTCTTCTCAGCAATTTCTTATCACCATACAAAAATTATCAAATAGAGAAAGAGATTAAATATTTATACACATATATATGTATATATATTATAATCTCTTCATTTTGTTTATTAATAAGGGTTTAGTCTTAAGCAGCCTCTCTTATATTGTCATTTCATATTTGCATGCTCAATTCTGCCTATCTATTCTCACTGTAGGTAAGTCCCTTTTTTATATAATCATTTTATAATTATTGTTTTAAGTACTTTGATTATTTTAAACTCTGATATCTGTCATTCCTCTATCTGGGTTTTTTTTCATTCTATTTTCTTTTTTATCATATACAAATAAAACAATAAACATAATAATGACCGGAATAGTAATATATTTTTTATTCACGTCACGAGAAAAAGGGAAAATAAAATTAAACGAGGAACAGTTTAGTCTTGTGTTTCATATTTTTATTTCTATTATGGGCAATTGATGTTTCTATTTCTATTGTTATATTTCTTTATCCTCCATTAAAGAGAAAAGAAGCAGTACAGTTCTGAGATGGTGGGTCTTTTTGGGCAAAGGTGGGTTTTGGTTCTTTTTGGGTTTATATTAAGGCTTTGTTTATTATTATTATTGTTTTCTTTTTGTTGGGTTACATTGTTGGTTGATGGACAACTTGCCCCGCAAAAACCCCACCATCCATGGTATCTTCTATATCTATCTTCAACTCTGAAACAGTGTCAGATATGAACAAGATAATGAAGAAAGGAGAGGACTTGTACTGGATTTACCCATATACGTGTGTGTATATATATTTTTATATATGTTCCATCACATAATTATATTGCATGTTTGCAATACCCTTTGGATGTCAGAATATCTTTAGAATGTCAGACAAGGAAATAGCTGCTGCTAATATAGCATTATATAGGCCTGTGAAGTGTGCTTTAAGAGGGAGAAAAGATAGACTTTTTAAGCATCTGGGTGTTTATTGCAAAAGTATAAAGAAGTCTCAACTCTTTTGGTCTCTGTCTATAAGAAAGGTCTGAACTTGGCTTTGATGGGCTCTTTTAGATGTTACATCCGGCTGAGGCCTCTGGATGAATACATGGCCAATGGCAGCTTTAAAGTACCATTTGCTTTTCTAGGGCATTGAATCTCTTCCTTCTTACAGGGTGTTATTACAGCAACCGAGGTCGTTAATGAACATCAGTTTTTTTTTTTTATTAATCTATTTGCTAGTATATTTTAAATTTTTAGTCTGTTTCTCAACTGCAATCTCCATTATTAATAGGTAACAATTGGCTTGTGAAATAACTTCGCTCCACCTTTTCCTGTGTGGGTTTGTCTCTATCTATTGGGTTTTGGGCTTTTCATGAACTTTCTGTTTTTTTAGGAAAGAAAAGTTTTTGTTTTTCTATCTGCAATTTTGATTCTGAACTATTTTCTTCTTTCCCTTTTTCTTTTCTTGATTTGTTTCCATCCTTCTATACTTGTCTGTAGTGCAGCGACAAGAGTAAAATGGTAGACAGGTGTTTGATGGATGAATAGTGGAGTGTGCAATGGCATCTACTTCTTGTGCCAAGCAGAGTCCAGTGCTTATGAAAGAACCAGTTATGAACTATATTCAATACCCAGCACCTCTGGCAAGATATGAAGATGTTACTGCCAATCCTAGGCTCTTCATGGCTACTTTGGAGAAGCTCCATGCTTCTATGGGAACCAAGTTTATGTAAGCTTCGTAACAACTTTCCCTATGCCTATTTTTAAGGCCTCCTTATTCCAAACCTTCTCATACTACATGTAAGCCTCCTGTTTTTATTTTTTTAAATCAAGCAGCGATTTGTTGGTCGAGAAGCAAAAAAATTATTGTATATACTGTTACTGTCTACTTGCTACTTACTACTTACTGTACACTTGAAATTGTCTTTGCTGGTGATTACTGTTTCTGGCTCATGAAAATGTCTCTGTTTTCAATTTATAGTGTAATGTGATTGCATACCATTCTGTAATTTTTGATGTCATATTTATGCCTTTAAGTTCAAAGTTACTGTGTTCTAATAGAGATTCTAACAATATTCCTATATTTGGTCCCAGTTGACTAGCTAATTACGAACTTTTCTTGAAAATGGTGAAATTTTCTTTCTTTCTTCACAATTTATTCATATTATTTTTGCTTTTCAGTAAGCCAGTGATATTGCTCTTGAAGAACCAATGTTCTGGTCTAAAAGATGTTAATTAAAGAATCTTAATGTGTATGCATCCTTAAGGAAGAATTAGTGGTTACCTATCATAGGTTAATGAAATTGCTGGGATAAAAAGGCATTTCTAAATGTCTAGTCACAAGACACCAGATATCATGTTGGTTGTTTTTTTATATCTTATCAACCTTTGATAATAGGGAAAGAAACAGTAAATATTGGATGCTAACAATTGATGTGTTCCTGTCAAGAAATTTGCTCGAGGAAAGTGTGCAAGGCTTATTTGTTTGTTGCCCAGCTAACTTTATGACTATACTTTCTGTATGTGAGTTCTATTTCAAGAGTATGTATGACTTAAATTATGAAGTCATGGTGAAGAACAATTGGTTATTCTAGTAAAGCACCTCACAGAGATGTGCATCAGCTTTATCTTGATCCCGGATTATGCAAATATGCTCTAACATTCTATGTCTCTGATTTTAGGATTCCCATTATAGGAGGAAGGGAGTTGGACTTGCACCGGCTCTTTGTGGAGGTGACTGCCCGTGGTGGTCTTGAGAAGGTAATATTAGAAATTCATTAGTTGCTGCAATTTTTGGTCTACCTTGATTGGTAATAAGCTTTGTATTAATAGGTGAGTTTAGATTCAAGGTTGTGCCTATGATGTCTCTTTTATTGATAAAGATGCCGAATTATCTTACAGCTAAAAATGCCAACCATATTCTTTAATATAGAAGCTTTTGCTTATAGTTTACATGGACCTCTAATATGCTTCTGTTGGAATTTATGTTTCCATAAAATTGTTTAAAGCAGGAAAATTGATATGTTTTTTTAGGCTTTTAAGAGACTATATTTACTCCATTTTCCTTTTGATATTTCCAAGTTTTATGGCCATGTATGCCAAATTCTCTGGAATTTAGATTTTTCTGTTTCTTTACTTGCAGTGACAAAAACAAAATGACATGTTTCTGTACCAAATTTGTGCATGATATGTTCTTTGGACAGCGCACCACTGAAATTGATAAAATATGAAGTTATAAACTGTGTGCTTGTGACATTTTGTTCTTCATTCCTTATGTTTGATACTGATGAGCATGGTCATGTAATTCCAATTATTTGCATGGAGTTGCAGATTATTAGAGAGAGAAGATGGAAGGAAGTTACTGCCATTTTCAATTTTCCTTCTACTGCTACAAACGCGTCATTTGTACTTCGCAAGTACTATGGTTCCTTGCTTCATCATTATGAACAGCTTTACTTTTTTAAAGCCCGGGGTTGGACTCCTGGCTCATCTGGTGTGTTCATTGCTCATTTGCGTGATATTTTTTGATAAATGTTCATATTAATAGAATGCATATTTTTGTAGTCCCATTGCAGAGCCCAATGGCAACACGATTTCCTGCACAAATAACTGTGCAGCCATCACCTGAATATCAAGCAGCTACATCCCAGCATCAAAGGACAAACACTGCAGAGCTGTGTGGAGGTCTCTTTTCCTTCCTCAAACTCATGTTTTGTCATTTTCGCAAGCCATTATTCCTTTTTTTCTTTTTTCCCCTTTGTACTTTATATTGTCTTTGAATTTACAAAAAAGTGGAGGAAAGAAAAACTTTTTTTCATCAACACGCTACAAAATCACTAATATTCAAAGTAAAGTGTGCAGCTTTATTAAATTTTTGTTTAGCAAGTTTTTCCTCCTTTTTAATATGTATGTTTCCGTGGCAGCATCATCTGGAAGTTCTCAAGTTATAGGGGTGATTGATGGGAAATTTGAGAGTGGGTATCTTGTTACTGTCACAATAGGGACAGAGAAGCTCAAAGGTGTTCTTTATCAGGCACCTCAGAATCAATCGTGCCAAATGCCACAGCCTTATAATGTCTCTGCCGACAACATTGGTAATGCTCGTACTGTGTCAGGCACACAACGTCGCCGCCGCAGAAAGAAAAATGAGATAAAAAGGAGGGATCCTGCTCATCCAAAGCCAAATAGAAGTGGCTATAACTTCTTCTTTGCTGAACAGCATGCAAGATTGAAGCCCCTT
The DNA here is from genome assembly GCA_947857235.1 of Jatropha podagrica. NCBI lineage: Eukaryota > Viridiplantae > Streptophyta > Magnoliopsida > Malpighiales > Euphorbiaceae > Jatropha > Jatropha podagrica. Next base: position 44,768 of record CANUEP010048031.1, on the reverse strand, counting down.
TACCCGGGAAAGGACAGAGAGATTAGTAGGATGATTGGTGAACTGTGGAACAAGCTAAAAGAATCTGAAAAAGCAGTAAGAAATATATATATTTAGTTTACCTTTTACCTTTTTCTTATAATTATATTACAATCAATCATTTTGATGCCTCACTTGGTGACAAGCTCTACTGAACCTGGCAGTAAAAAATATATTGTATTTTGTATTTCACTTTCATTTTACATTTGTTCTAACTGTTTGTAACATTCACGACGCTTTTTGTTAATCAGGTTTATCAGGAGAAAGCTATTAAAGATAAAGAAAGATACAGAATAGAAATGGAGGATTACAGGGAAAGATTAAGAACGGGACGACTTATTAGTGATGCAGTTCCGCTGCAACAATGGTTGCCTGAACAAGATGTAGATATGGTGGAGGCTGATGTGAAGACTGATGAAACAGAAGGCGGAGACTCCCTGCATACTATGGATAATGAGAGTAGTTCTGGTGAAAGTGATTCGGATGACGATGATAAAACTGCAGAAAAGGATTTGAATGGGGAACAATCTTCAGGAATGCATTTTAACATTCATACAGGTAACATAGGTATGAACACTTCAGTTGAGGCAGCAGCGTTCGAACTGTCGAATAGAGAGGAGAATATTGGAGATGTGAGGACTGAGGTGGTCGGAAATGTGGAAAACTTGGAAAATATTCTAGTTGAGACAGAAAAAGAAGAAGTAGCAGGCCAAGGACAATGAATTTCTCTACAAAGAACAAGTAGGATTTAATCTTGATGTTCATTGTAGCATTGCTAAATCATGGCTAAAACACTATTTATGGTAGCTTTTTACTTGATATTCTCATTTATTTGTCTAGAACTTAACATTTTGTTAATTTTTTCCACTTAATCAAGCTGTGAAAATTAGTGTTAGTGTTTATGTAGGGAGGTGCAGAAGTTTTGTCTGGCTTCTGGCAGTTTTGTAGGGAGGAGAAATTTTGATGCATTTGTTGAACTAAAAACATTCTGATTGCATCTCAGCCTATGATTTAATACAATTCCTAAATTGATGTCCAATGAGTGTTTGTGACATGCAAGGAATTGATTTTTATAATGTTATACATAGTTTATTTTTCTATTATATTTACTATTAGATGGAATAAACTGCTAATTTAAATTGACTTAAATTCTAATGAAATTTCATAAAGCGTTTTTTTTTAGTATATAGAGATCAACAGACTGAAATAACATTGTGAGTTATATGGTAAGGGTGACTCTTTCCGTTGAACAACATTCACTAAACTAGTAATAATTTTTATAGTGGAGAGGACTTGAACTCGAGACACATTTGATTGGCAAAACTTATGTAATTTTAAACTAAATTTCATAAAGCCTTGAAGGATACATTCTCCTCAATTTATATAGTTTAAACCTGTTTTAGAAAAGGATAAATGTATATATCCTAAGCTATTTATGTTATTTTTAGTTGGACTTTGCTTTAATTGATGGGCTTAGTGATTTGATTATGGACCGGGTTGGGGATGGGTTTTGACGAGACTTTATTTTTGGCTAGAGCTTGAAAAAGCATTTGAAAATTTTTGTTGAAATCAGGCCTGGCCCAGTGGCCCCACTCAATCCGAATCTACGGGACTCGCGGATTTTAAACTTATTCATAATCGCTTTCTTTTTTTCGATTAAATAGATTAGAGTGAGCCGATGCTCTGAAATAAAAAAATATTTTTTGGGGGAATTTTCAAGTTTTGATTGAAGCCAAAAAGAGAGTAAGACCCCAAGAGCCAATCATGAATAAATGGAGGTTGGTGGTAACGTCGAAGGGATTTGAATTGAAATGAACCTAAATTTGCTCAACTAATTGCTTTTATGTTGTCTACACATATAGTGTTTTATATTTGTAAAATGCTAAAATAACTAAAACGTCACTGTCAAAAGGAATTTTTCTTCATATATAATGCCCGACCAAACTTAAAAATTATCATGCACCCAAAACTTTTGCCCCACAATGACTTTTTTTTCTTTTTTTTTTTAATGAGCCTTTTGACTTTGGACAAAGACAATAAACCAAGAATGCATCTTCCACCCCATTTTAATTGTACTTTAATTTAGCAATGGCTGCTACTAATATAAAAGTCAAAATAATAAATAAAATAGAAAAAGTAAATCAAACTGAAACGTTAGCCTATAATTCAATAATCAAATATCAATATAAAACAATCCGCACCGCAAACAAAAACTTGCAAAAAATAGAGAAACATATAGTACAAATCATTTGATAAATTTGGATGTAGGTCCTCATTGTAAATCAGTTATAAATAAACCAAGCTCCTAATAAATCAAAAGGGGCATAAAAACAAGAATTGGTATATGCTATTGAAGGTAGAAATATAAATACCCAACATGAACTTATAATATCTATGATTAACTCTAGGAAATTTTGGAAATTACACTCGATTTGATTGAATTCAGGGAAAATGTGAGAATGAAGATTCAATTGTCATGAATCGGAGACTAACAAAGCATCCCAGATCATATCCATATCCAAAGAAGGCATTCTACTTAACTGAACAGCATCAACATCAGATGCTAAAACTTCTTGATGATGATTATGAGCTTTCTTGTTTTCACAAATCACTTCATAATCACAACCATCTAATTTTCTTGGTGGGTTTTGGCCAAAATCCTTGTTTGATGATGTTGTTGGTGGTGATGGATCGAGAAAGTGCTTCTTTTGACCAGAAATATTATTGCTGCCTTGCGATATTGCTTGTAATTTTGCTTCAAGAACAGCTGATATAGTTGACCCATTTAAAGAATTAGCCTTTAGCTGATGCTTAAGATCTGGAAAATTCAAATGTGCATAATCTCCACGTAACATATAAGCTGCTGTATCATAAGCCATAGCTGCTTCTTCTGCTGTTTCGAAAGTGCCTAACCAAACCCTAGTTCTGTTTCTTGGTAACCTAATTTCTGCAACCCATTTGCCCCAATGCCTTTGCCTAACTCCTCTAAATAACTTCCCGGCCGCCGAAGATAAACTAGGCTTTTGTTGCTGATTCTGCAATCTCCGGCCAGTGTATTTCATCGGTTGCGTCTTTGTAGTGCCAAGCCAATAATCATTAAACCCTTTGGTAGAATAATTTGTTAGGGTTTGATTTATTTTTAGCCATTCTTGGTTTTCTTGAGAATGGACTTGTCCTTGTTGGGGTAAAGAAAATGAAGTGTTTGGAAATAGTAACATAGGCTCAAACTTTTGATCCTCGTGATGAGTAGCTTGTTTTGCTGGATCAAATGAATTATTAGGTTCTTGCAAAAACAAAGTTAAATTTGGAAATTTTGACTGGGAAGATGGTTCAAATATTTGGGATTGGCTTATTTTTGGAAAAGACTCCAAGAAATTTACAGGATCAATTGAAGATCTTTGATTCATATTGATAGAATTGAATCCTGAAAGAAAAGAATTTGCATGGTTTTGTTTAACATCCTGTTCAATAAATTCAGGAATATTACCAATCAAATTATTAGTACCTGAAGCCTCCGCCTCCTCCACCGATGAACTCGAATCAGAACTCGAAATTGATGATTTCATGCTGCCACTGTTAGTGTCACTAGTTGTTGTCCAAATGACTTGATCATCAAAGTATTTTGATCCTTCATGAAAATTATAACTAGGAAATTCCTTGTACATGTAACTGACAGTTCTTGTAAACTGATCTTCCATTGTAAGCTTTTTTTTTTTGGTATGTATGAGAAGAGAGGTTAGAGAAATAGAGATATAGAAACGATGCAAATGAAGGTAGTAAGCTTTATATATTAAACGAAAAGGCACACATCTGAGACTATTAAAAGGGTATTTGTTAAGCCTTATTAGAATATCAATTAACCATTAATTTAAATATTTGTGATAATAAAGGAAAGTTATCCTCTGAGTCAGATCTACAAGTTCAAACAGAATAAGCTCACCACCTTCCACATACATATCGTGCTTTCCATTTCACAGATGTTGTTGTCAAGAAAAGAAAAAACCAATCAAAAGCTGACAGCTCAGTCTTCTTTAGCTTACCTGTCATCTAGGGTTCATGTCATTAGGGGTTGGATATTCTTGAATTGCACTATAAGAACCTCGAGAATTAAACTTTAGTTTCATTTCTACTGGATATTCTTTTATATATATCATCATGTGATTTTCTCAATCATCCACATGTTGTATTGTTTCTTTTTCACTTTTATTATTGCTTGATTTCCAAACCCTAATTGTATAAGAAGCTTTAATAATCTCCAAGAAAAGAACAATTACACTATTACTAATTACAGCGGCCAACCTAATTCATGAATAATTAACTAAATTCCATTTATGGAAAACTAGTTTTAATGTAATTAATCTTGTAAAATATATATTATCATCAGCACATCATTAGGTTACAACAAGCCGTAAATCAATCAAATCAAATGAATTGTATAGTGACATCTATCTGTTCTATATAGAGACCTAAAGTTTTTTAAGAGAGAAAATGGCCAGGCCAAAGGCATATAGAAAACACAACAGGCATGCCTCATTTGGCTTTTCTTGGAGCATTAGCCATCTGTCTTTTGAGTTACTTTTAAAGCCACTTAATATATATGTACACACACACACACAAGGACCTTAAGATTAAGAAATTGCAAAGAATTGAAGGGTAAAAAGTAGGGCTAACCTATGGACCATTTCCACCTTATTCTCCAAAAACTGTGTGTGCGCCCTAAATGATTAGAATCCCAATTGGGTGGTGTTAGTTTGCAGTCATCTCAAGCTATCGCCTTTGGTCAATGACACTTGGAAGGAACTATTTATTCTAAGGAAGGAAAAAAAAAGTTGAAAAACCCATGAGAGAAAAGATTCCAAAGAGCCCACAATTTCACTTTTTTTCGTTAAATTATATTATGTGACCAATCTCTTCCAATAGTGCAGTTTGTTTGTCATTTTCATTTTAATAAACAGACAGCACATGGTGTTGCTAAGCAAAAACTTATATATATATATATATATATATATTATACCTGTCTAACTGCGCGATTAGCAATTAACTAGCTAGCCAGCTATAGAGGCCATGTTTCTCCAATGTTGCTTTTTTCCCTTTTGTTTTTTATTGTTCCCTTTCCCTTATCAGAGAGAGTTTCTTTATTCCTTCCTCTCAAAGACAAATAAAACAAAACATAGAATGAGCAAATGCATCTTTTTCACATCCACACATCACTTGTGTATATACCTTTTGGGTTTAGAAGAAGGATTGGGCATGTGGGAAAGACATCACCAACCCGATGAATCATAAATCATGTATAGTAGTTTTGCTGACCACCGCCTAATTGTATATATATATTTATGTTGTCTAAGCCTTGAGAAATCATAAAAATTACTAAATTACTGCATTACATGTACTATAAATATATCTATACAGAATTCTTCAAGTAGACAAATTTAAATTCTGAGTATTTTACATAAAATTCCATCTCTTTCCCTCATTTCTGATTTGTGGGAATTGGAGAGAGATGAATCATAGAGTATTTTGCAGCTAAAAATAAAAACTAAAGCTTCCATAATTGGTCCAGTAGTGGCTGAAAATATGGGTAACATTGACAACTCAAAGTAATAGTTTTGTCTTTATGAAAGCTGAAGCCACAGCCACAGGGACATGTGAACATAACCCTATTAGACAATAATAATTTTACTATACAATGAATTGGTGTTCATTGCACAATCAACAGATCCAATCTACCCTTTTGTATTATATAATTTGGTGAATATTCTGATGTATGAGAGAGAGTGTGTCTTTTTTGTCCTCTTGATTAACCCTCACAATGCCTTATGGGTCAAGATTCATCACATTAACAATAACAAATTGTTCTTTTAGGTACTTTTACCTTCTTCTTTTTTTAATTAGATATCATATATATAATAAGAGCAACCTCCAAGGAGTGAGATGGAATGATAGAGATCTTTTTTTCTTTAACTAAAAGTCTTGAGTTCGAGCCTTGATATGGAGTCCCTTCAAGCACTTGAGAGGGAATTTTGGCTAGGAATTTTTCTTTTTCCTCTAATCCATCTAATTTTAACATGACCCACATAACATAAAGTTTAGACAAGAAAAAACACAAAAAAATAAATGTGAAAAGATGAAAAATCAAAGTGGAATCTTTCTAGGGCAAATTATTCCCTCTTTTGATTTACCCCACTTAACATTTCCTTCCCTTTCTTTATATCTTTATATATATAAATTTAAATAAATAGAGAATAACAAAATTTACTCTTTAAAGTGAAATTTAAATTTAAAACCAAAATCTAGATAGAAAAAATTCGAATTCTAATTGAAATCAAATTAATCCAAAAAAAGAAAAAGAAGTATTTTATTCACACATATTATTCTTAGTCTTGGATGGCAATTTTATCACTTTACTATACAAAATTGATTAAGAAATGGGTAGATACGTAGGCAGCCAGCAAACCCTTTAGGTAGATAGAATAAAAAATGTTATCCTAACCTTAGAAAACTAAGTTGTACTTACCAATATCATCATGACTACCACTGTTACAAGGAAGTTCTATTTTTTTTTTAAAAAAAATTAAGTAATTAATTAAGGACCCAAATGCACTTTTTCATTTATTTAATTGTCATTAAGGTTATCACTTATCATCATCATCCCCTAATCATTAGTTTAATCATATAAATTAACGGTGTATTAATATTATTATCAATGGACATTAGTTTAAATAGAAATGATTCAGATCCCTTAAGAAAGAGAAAAAACATTTCAATATCTCTAAATTGAGAAAATTTACAACTATTCATCAAATCCTACTAAAATGTCCAAATCGATTTAAGTCAATTCAAAACCACAATTTTAAAAGATTAATTTGATTTTATCAAATTTAAAAATTAAAGTTTTGCATGGAAAATTAACTCATATAATTTTTAATTTTTAACATTTCATAAAAAATTATCTATACAATTAATAGTTAAACACTGTTTGCGGAACAGATCTAAGTCTTAGTGGAAGAGATTAGGAAGTCCGTTTAAGAAAAAAATTATTGTTAATTATATCAAAAGGATGTGTGCAACGACACCGGAATCTAACACATCGGTTAGGTCGTGAAAGAAACGGGTGTACAAGTAAGCGGCTAACCATTGAAATGATGACACTTGTCGAAATGTTTGTGGTCATTCGTTCATGACCATTAACTTTTAGTATTTTTTTTTTTTTTTTTAAGGATTCCATTACCACTAATCTTATTAATTAATTATATTTTGGTTATTGATCAAAACGATGAGCTTCAAATGTTAATTAGTAGTGTCATAGAAGTTAAAGCGTGATTACGTTTCATTAACTAACTCTTTTTTTTTTTTTTAAAAATAACCCTTAGGGTAAAAGGGTTGATTCAAAAAAAAGTTTACACAGGCAATGTCACAAGTGCACTTTACCGTTGAACTACTTCCATTTAAATTAATTTTTTTTTCTTGAATTTAAATAGAAAAAAGTTGAGCGATAAAATTCAAATATTTTACAAATTGAGCAAATTATTTTATTTAATTTTGTTTAAAATTTTGAGTAGTCATTATTAAAAAAATAATTTATTTAATTACCAATTCAACTTGAATATAGAAAGTTCTAATATAAACTCTTTTGATCAGGAGCTCATTCTTAACCATACTATATTTAATGTAGCATGATGAATTTCATCTTGACCTCAATTTCACTCTAGAAATTCTTTTATTTCAAAACTATTTTTCAAATTCATGGATTTCAATTTTGAACAAATATAAAATTTTATAAATGTCAGATTCCATAAACTTTTTTTTAATATTCCATCAATTAAATATAAGTATTTAAAATTCAAATTTCTCCCTCTCTCTCTCTCTCTATTAAAAAAAAAGCTCCTTCATTAATAAAATAAAAAAAACCCCAATACATAATTTAATGATAAGTGCATGTATGATTTGACAATAGATTCAGATTTGAATTCTGTCCTAATGCTAAAAGGAAAAAAACAAATTACCATACCTCTTTATGCAAGCAACATATATATATATATATATAAGTTAGAATATTAGCTGGGAGGTATTGTTTGGATGGAGCAGAAATGTTTTTATGTGTGCATAAGATTCATTCCTGATTGACATGTGCAAACCAAGGATAAGTTTGTTTAGAACAACCATATTGTATTTCCAAAATTAATTACAATTTAATATACATTTAACCTTTTATAATCCAATAGCAACCACAACAACTCCATCACCCCAAGTACTTAGTTTTTATCATTGACCTGTTTTATATATATATATGTTCTTTTGTGGTGTGACCACAGAAGACAAATAAGCAATTGGTGGAGACGACTAATTTTATATATATATATATATATATATATATATATATATATATATATATATATACATGAATGCGAACTTTATGATTAATTTTTTTTTGGGCAATGATTTTCAAGGAAAGGTTGGTTTGTTTTGTATGAAAGGATTTTTGGTACCCATAGTAGCATCATCCTTTAGAAGGGTAGGACCTTGTGAAACTCATCTAAACACTGGCTTTAGGGTATATAAAATTTGAGAATAAATATTAAATATGCACCTAATGAATGCAATTTTTTTCTTTAAAGGGTAATTTTCTTCTTTTTTTTTTTTTTTAATGTTCACTTTTCCTGAAAATAAGAGTGAGATAGATACAATGGTGGAGCTAGGTCTAATGTTTAGGGGGCTAACTTTTTTTAAAAAAATAAATATAAAGTAAACTGGGAAATATTTTTTGAGCTAGGTAGAGGGTTGAGGGCCCCATCACCACCAAGAAATTTTTTTAGAAAAAAAACAAAAAAAACAGTTCAATCCTTCAAAATATAAAAATTATATTTTGCCCTCTAAAGTTTAAAGTTTAAAAAAGTTTTGGCTAGCTCCCCCCCAATTATTTTTTCTGATTTCATCCCATCAGAGCGAGCAAAATGATTGATTCAATAGAATTGGTATTGTTCTGTTTTGTTGCTCACAATAAATTTAGTTCTCGATTTACCACTGTTTGGGTAAAATTAAAATTTTAAGATATTTGGCTCAATTTTATGAAATCCAATCCGTTTTATTACAAAACTGAAAAATAAACAGAACCTATTTGGTTTAATTTGATTCGATATATAATCATAGAAGTTGGATATAATCTTATAAATCCCAATAGGGTACATTTTTCAACTGAATCAACAATTTGCTCAGCATACCTGCATCTTATCGGTCTATTTTAAGTTGAAGTTTCATGTAACTCCTAGAATAGAAAATAATAATAATAATAATAATAATAAAAAGATAAGAATTGTCATTATTTAAGATTTATTCGGTAAAATTAGTTATTTTGATAGCTATTAACTGTTTTAATGGGTTTTAGTTGTTGACTGTTTAAGTAGCATTTTATAAAACGCTAAACGTTATATAAGTTAACTTTTCACAGAAAGCTAGTCCAAACGTTGTATTAACGAATAACTTTTTAAGCAGCGTTCAGCATTTTGACTAGTCAAAACTCTAAAAGCTGCTCAAAAAACTGTTATCAAACACAGCCTTCATCAGACCTCGAACATGAGAACAAAACACCTCCAACTTCCCCAGACCTTAATGTAGCAAGTACAGAAAAGATTGTAGGTACCAAAATAAAATCTACATCCATACGACTTCTCCAAAGCGCAGAATAAGCTTATTTTCTCAGTCAAACCAACAATTTACATACAGCAAATTCACGAAACTATCTGTGTTGCTAATATAGCAGCTAGGTACAATACAAAATGAGATTCCAAGGTTTCAGATCATCCAAAAGTGTTGATGAGAAGTTGTCAAACCATGGTTAAAGGAAGCTTTGATTCCTAAACATAGTTTATGAAATCAAAATACTATATTTTACGAAATTAAAGTTCACTCTAATCCCTGATCCTACAATTTAGATCATAAGCAAGTCAAGCTCCTCTCTCTAAAGTCCAAAATTCCAGATCACTATGTTCAATATCAGTTTCTGCTTCCTACACCTAGGGAAATCAGGGGGTTCCGCAACACCAACATGTGAAGGTTGTAGCAAGGGGAAATGGGATTCAAAATTTGAAGCACAAAAACAGACCACAATTTTCCATACATGGCCTTCAACATACATTGGTATCTGCCTACCAGCCTATGCATAAGTAGGAAATCTGGGCTATAAATTATTATAATAGCAATAAACTTGTTGATTTCAAAGGAGAAAAATTAAATTCGATTAAGTAGCAGAAATGTGCACTTCATTGCAAGATTCAGATCCATTGCAGTGAAAACTAAAATAAACCCAAAGACATTCTAACCAGCCAGTTAACTGCAAAAATTAAATCTTAGATATAAATAAGAAAATGACCCAAAAAAAAAAAAATCCAATAACAAAACATTTGAAACAACACCTAACAGTATTAAGGTCTACCAAAATTCACAGATCCAATCAAATAAATAACTAATCAAGTTGCAAGAAGACATGCTATAAATAAATCAAATGACATTTACTACAATCAATTATCACCAACTCAAACATTAGAGATTCTTAAATAAGACACCATATGATATCCAACAAATATATAGGTTTCAAACAACAATAACGCATGAAATCTCTCAAATCCACTTCAAGTTATTAATCACAGATAAATCCAAAATTTAACACAACAATTACAGTCACAAGAATCTTATAGTGGAGAAAAAAACCCAAGTAACATAACTAACGAACAAACTTCTGTTTATTTCTTATCATTGTTTCCTTTACCTCCCGACTGCCCTGTCCCCGCAGCCTGAGCAGCCTTCTTCGCCGCCTTCTCTTGCAGTGCTTTCGCGTCCCTATATAATTAAACCAAAGTTCACAATTATTAAACCCAAAAGGAGAGAAATTAAAAGTAAGCGAAAAAATTTGGGGGAAAGATTAATACCTTTCACGGCGCTGTTCAGGTGTCAATCCGTCCTCCTTGCCCTTGCCCTTGCCGGTGGCCCGAGCCTGAGCTCTTTCACGATCGCGCTCCCTTTGGTTTCCGCGTGAGAAACTATCTCAGTCAAGGAAAACGCAAAATTGTTTCACAGAACACAAATTGGCACCACAAAAAAAAAAAAAAAAAAAAAAAAAAAAAATTTAGATCTGAAGAAGAAAAAAAAAGAAAGAAAGAAAGGATATGAGTCATTATCAACGATGAAGAGCAGCTGAAGGAGAGATTCTCTTGCGCCTTCTTCGAGCTGGGAGCTAACCGGAATAAAGTCAATTTTGTTGAATCGGACACCAGAGACGCTCGACCACTAAACCGTTTTAAGCCTGTGTTTGGTGGCACAAGTAATCCAATCCGATTAAGGATATCCCGTCCTAAGTTGGGAAAATGATTATTCCAAAATGGGCCAGGCCCGAATTAATGGCCACGTCTGATGAGATCATGAGATCAATGTACATTATTACACTACCTCCCAAATTTGGAACTCTGTTCGAGTTGTTATTTCTTCTTCTTTATTAATGAATTTGGATTTTTCCTTAAAAAGAAAATAAAAAAATTGCGTTCTATTTATAATCATGTAATTATTTTGTTACAATCCAAAAAATTTTCCATTAAAAAAATATAATATTTTACCATTAATTCATAGATACGAATATTTTGATCAAATTATTTTTTATTTTGCTATAATTTAAGAGAATTAATTAATTCTTTAATCACCTTTAAAAAAAATTTTAAATGACTTATATTTTCATAGAAATGAAATAAATCAATTTATTGAAATTATAATTAATAATTTGTTAGAAAAGCATTAATCAATGCTCGATAAGTTTTCCTATAAGTGAATATTCAATTTAGTTTTATGATTTGTTTCTCGGTTTAACTTTTACGGATTCAAAAAATTTAGTTAATATAATTTATTTTTTCTTAATATGCCATCACGTTAGTATACATAAAAATTAAATGATACATATTATTAAATTATTCTTGAAGTTAATTAAATATTTTATTAAATAAAATTTTATTGAAAAGTTAAATTTGATATATTAATTTTATTTATATTAAAATATATTTAAGAATATTAGATTCATGAAATGCGGGATATATTGCCTAATTAGTTGATGAGAAAATGGAATTGAAATAATAATAATAATAATAATAATTGATTTATTAGGAAAAATTGTCAAAATTTTGGCCACCAAAATAGCCAAAATACAAACGGTAAAAGATTATTAAATTGATATTTTTAAGGGCACTTAGGGCCACCCTCCTTGGTCTTCCAATTGTTATAGCAAGGGCACTCTTCTTTGTGACCATATGTGCCTGAAGGAACACATAAACATTTTGCACAGCAAATGTTGCAATCATCTATACAGTTTCCCCTGTGTTGAGTCGCGGAGCACCTGTAGTCACATGCTTTCGGACATTCTGAAAAAAATTAATCAAAAAATTAGTGAATTATATTTAAATTTATAGAATTAAATTTTTTTATTTTTTGAATTTATAAATGAATTCTATAAAAATACAAACAGGGGTAAGAAAGTTAAAAAAGAAGAAGCAAAGAGAGAAGAATAATACCTTCTGGACGTAGTGATCCCTCCTTACCAGCCTGTAGAAATACCATTTAATCAAATATCAAATATGTTATTTTACATAATCATTTTCATTATAAAGAAAGCATACTTAATTAAACACTCTGCTTGACTTTAATTTCCCAAATTAAATCTAATTAACTTGTAAATTACAGTATATATATTATTTATCGATTTTCTAAATATAAAATGAAAAAAAGCGTGTCAATCAGAAAAATTCTGTTCAGTCTTCTCACTAATATAAAAAGTGAGAGGTTTCGGTTTCAAAGTCTCTCGACCATAACAGCTTTTACAAATTTACTGAATTAATACTAATTAAAAAAAAGAAAAAAGAAAAAATATGTTTGTATATACTAACGTATGAGATGTCAATGACAAAGGCCATAGAGAAGAGGAGGAAGACGAAGGCATAGAGAAGAAATGAAAACTTAGCCATAGTGATAAATGGTCTGTAATAAGATTTATTAGCACTAACCCATGTTATTTATTTATAGGGAAGATTAGTAGAAGTTTTCTCTTCTTGAATGCGACGTGTCAAAATCCCATTTCACAATCCTGGTTATAAATGTAAGGTTGATTCTTCTTTTGCTGTATTTTTCCATTCTAGAAATATTATTTGTATCCTTTAAAGGAAAAAAATCAAAATTGTAAGATTTTTATATTTAATTGCTCAAATAAAACTCATCTATCCAAAATTATTATTTTGAAGAATTAGTGATTTGATTTGTCAAATTTTAAAAATTGAACTATTAAATTCAATTTACAATTTCAAAATTAAATTTGAATTTAAAATATGTAATATAAGTAAAAAATATTACAAATTAGCATCTTAAATAGATTTAGGAAAATAAACTTTTTACTTCACCACATTAAATTATTATTTATAATTTTTTAAACCCCTGATGACATTATTGTAGACTTATGTATAATAGAGTTTCATAGATAAAGAAATAGTAGTTATTAATTATGGTTAAATGACAATTTTATCCATATAAATTTTCTATTATGTCCATCTTAAATATTATATTTAAATAATAAATAAAAATTAATGAGAATTTATTGAAAATAATAAAATTTAATTAAGGGTGTAGAAGAAAATTTAAAAATTAAATATACTTTCTGGAATTCATGACATTGATAGTAAACTCTTAATTATAAGAACACACACACACACAAAAAGCATGTGAACAGTGACTGCCACACATAAAAGCTGATGGGAACAAACGATTCCACTCAATTTAATTTCTCTTACACATATAATGATTGACAATTTTAACCCTATTAATTTAGCAATTTGACCCATTAAACCATGCTGGTAACGTTTAATGCCACAGTTGTCTTAGTAGCGTGGATCTCTATTTAAGATGTAGGAGCAATTAACATTCCATTTTTAATACGATAACCTTGTCAACATTGTTCATGTTGCCAAACAATCTGTATGTATTTGAAAGTTCATTGGGCATCGTCCGCCGATTATGTCTTGCTCGAATACTACAGATTTACTTCAGAGGTGACTCTCTCCGTGTAATGTTTTTATATTAAAAACTCGAATTCGAGACATTTAATTCAATAAATAATTATAAGTTTAGAGTTAGTGTATTGAGTAAATCATTCAATTAAAATAAATAATGTTTTTGTATTAAATAAAAAAATATAATCAAATTCTTAAATTAAAAATCTAAATTAATATTTAAATTTTTCAAGGTTAAAGAAATAATTATAAAATATTTAACTTATATTATATCCTTGCAATTAATAATTAAAAGCTGAACTTGTTGAGAACCTGGCCTAATGACCTTTTCTTTTTCTTTGGTACATGAGAAAATTTTAAATAAATAAATAAATCTATTTTGGAAAAGTAAATTATATGTTATTTCTCCTTCAAAATATTTATTAGATTTGAGAAAATAGTTTATTTTAAAATATTTATTATATTTATTGTGTCAATGAGTAATAATTTTTTGTTATGGTTTTAAATTTATATTTTTTTATTCAAAACACAAAATTTTGAATGTTCATATGCATTTTATAAAATTTTATGAAATTTATTTATTTCAAAATGAGCTCTTATCGTGATAAAAATTCAAAATCTATGTAAGATTAAATTTAATAATAAAATATTATAAATATAAAATTTAAATGTAAATTTGAATTTATCGTTAGGTTTTATATTCATTACTATTGGGTTATCTTTGGTACATGTTTATTCGGATATTCATTTAAAAAAAAAACATTTATCATTTTAAATAATTAAAATATTGATTAAGATGTATAAATGGTTTTTATTGAAATATATTTTATCATTAAAATAAATAGAAAATATTTTTATTTTTTATCAAAAATTAAATTTTTTATTGATCTGCAATAGAAGAATTATTTTTATTATGTCACGAGGTTAAAATATTAATAAGATATTTTATATTTTAAAATTTTTTTAAATAAAATTTTAAGACAAAATTGATTGGAAAATTAAAATAAAGTAATGAGCAATTTTTTACTTATTGAAAATATTGGGTATATTTTAATGAAGAATAGTTAAAAATTATTGGGTTTACCATTTATGGTAAAAAAAAATTAAGCCATGAAATTGTTAATTCCAACGAAACTTCAAAAACAAATAATATTTCACCAAATGAATTGAATCAGAGGTAAAAAATTTTACCCCTCTGTTCCATAAACCCTATCTTTGTTTTACCAGTTACCGCCGTTTTTTACCTGCGCTTCCACTCCGACCCATCTTGTCCCTGAGTTACAGTGTGGAGGACTTGAGGGAGGCCAAACACCAAACCCCCTTTAAAAGCTTCAAGCAACTGTCTGTCTCTTCTTTCGCTGTCTGTTCCTCTAACACTGCTTTGTTGGATCCTAATCTCCTTCTAAATCCCTCAATCTTGATGTAATACTTGGATTTTTAACCGCTAAATATCTGTTCCTCTTCCTTCTCCGGATTTAGAGGTAAAATCTTCTATTCAATATTCTGATACGTTTTGCATCACTGTTCCTTTTTTTTTTTCCTTAAAATTTATATATGGTTGGTTGATGTTGATGTTTGATATCTGCTTTTGCTTTATTTACTAGATTGCTTTGAATCACTCCTTTGCACTTTTGAATCCCAAATAATTATTTGGGTCCTATGCAGAACTTCAAGAAAAAATATTTTTTTTTCTATTTTTTGTATAATTTTTGTTATCTTCTTAGTTGTCCATAATTGTTCTTTTAGTTATTTTTATATCCTTGTATGTTCACACGACATTCATAGGAGTTTTTTTTAGTAGACTTTGGATTGTTGGTTAATGATTATGTTGTTTATGTTTCTTATCGACTATCTGAGTATTTGGTTACTTGCTCTGACTATTGGTTTTGTCTATGTAGTACTAGGCTGATTAGCTTGCCATCACTTTTACGGTTTCTCTCTCTCCAACGCATAAGTTTGGTATATGTGTTTAGTTCTAATTGGTGGATATGTTGGTTGATTTCTTGTTGATTGTTTGTGGCATTTGCTTTTATTGGTGGTTTTGTTTTGTTAGTTTTCAATGGTTTGTTTATGGATCTTCTAGGGACCAATGGGGAAAAGGGTTAAGAAAAAGAGCCGCTCTTTGCAGAAGGAGAAGCGGGTTACTCCCCATTCCCCTAAAATTGCACCTCAACAAAGCAATCGTAGTGATAATATCAGTGATGAAGGAGTTGCAGCATTGAAAGAGAGAAAATCATGTGCCCACCTTGATAAGGGTTTTAATTTGAATAATCTGTCTGAGAAATTTGGGTCTTCAAATCCTTTAAGGTGTGAGGACTGTAGGGAGGGCGTGGCTGATAGGAGAGGGGCAAAAGGAAAGGGTAAACATGGCAAGAAGAAAGGCTCAGCTGATCCAAAATCGGAGTCGAAAGCCATTTGGGTTTGTTTAGAGTGTGGGCATTACGCTTGTGGAGGGGTCGGCTTGCCAACTAGCCCGCAAAGCCATGCACTTCGACATAATAGACAAACCCGTCATCCCTTGGTAATCCGATGGGAAAACCCTCATCTTCGTTGGTGCTTCCCCTGTAATACCCTAATTCCAGTTGAGACAATGGAAGAAAGTGGTGAAAAAAAAGATGCACTATTGGATGTTGTAAAATTGATCAAGACAAGATCATTAGAAAGGTCATCAGTGGATGTTGAGGATGTTTGGTTTGGAGGTGGCAGTGTTGCTAGTGAAATCAAAGCAGAAGGCACTGTATCAAACAGCTTGGAGGGAAGAGGTGGTTACATTGTAAGAGGTTTGGTTAATCTTGGGAACACTTGCTTCTTTAATTCGGTTATGCAGAATTTACTATCTATGGATAAGTTGCGGGATTTCTTCTTTGATCAAGATGCATCATTTGGTCCTCTTACCGTTGCTTTGAAAAAGCTCTTTGCTGAAACAAAACCAGAGATGGGTTTAAAGAGTGTGATCAATCCAAGATCTTTTTTTGGGTGTATATGTTCAAAAGCTCCTCAGTTTAGGGGATACCAGCAGCAAGATAGTCATGAGTTGCTGCGGTGTTTACTTGATGGACTGTCTTCTGAAGAGTTGGCTATGAGAAAACAGATAAGTAATTCAAAGGAAGATGAAGTTTCTTTAAAACATGGTCCTACATTTGTAGATGCTCTGTTTGGTGGCCGAATTTCTAGTACTGTATCATGTATTGAATGCGGCCACTCCTCAATTGTCTATGAGCCATTTTTGGATCTTTCCCTCCCCGTTCCAACCAAGAAACCTCCAACTACAAGGGCCCAACTAGTTGCTAGACCAAAGAAAACAAAGCTGCCGCCAAAGCGAGGGGGGAAGATTCGAGGAAAAGCTAACAAAGATATAGATCCTGTGCCAGCACAAAGTATTTCAAACCCCACAGCTAGCAAGGAGTCTCCATGCCAAACACTGTCGATGGTAGCTCAGGCAGAAAAAGTGGTGGCTTCTTCAGGTGATGCTGCAGGATCAAATTCTGTTTGCTTAACTAGTCTAGATGATAAAGGTAGTTTGGCCTCACAGAAAATCTCAACTGCTCCAGATACTGACAATGACCAAGTTGTTGAGGCTAAAGTGGAGCAAACAGCAGCTTCATTTGACAACTTCGCATGGATGGATTATCTTGGACAAGAAACCATAGCTGATGACCCTTATTTAACTTCACAAAATAATGATGTTTCAACGAGTCAGTATTCTAAGAATATGATTCCAAATGATGGCTTAATCGAGAGTAGTCATGTATTTTCTGTTGATGGGGAGCCAACTCCAAAACTGGACTCTTCTTCTGTGAATCCTTGGGAAGAGGAGGTTCCATTACAGGTTACAAGCTCTGAAGTGCTGTTGCTTCCATACAGAGAAGAGAGTTTTACTAATGGGGAGATAATGAGAGGAGAAGCTGGGCCCTCCTCTTCTGTTGTGGGTGGACAGGATGAATCAGACTTTGACGGCTTTGGTGATTTATTCAATGAGCCTGAGGTTTCTTCAGGACCTGTTGCAGGGCCATTCTTAGACAATGAAACTGCGAGAACTGGTTTTACGGCAGGAAATAGCAGTGACTCTGATCCAGATGAAGTTGATAATAGCGATTCTCCCGTGTCTATTGAGAGTTGTTTGGCTCATTTTATAAAGCCAGAGCTTCTTTCTAATGACAATGCTTGGGAATGTGAGAACTGTTCAAAAACCCTGCAGCGCCAAAGGTTGGAAGGCAAGAAGAAGCAATCTAAAACTGCATTAGAAACTATGATAAATGGAGGTGAGACTCGATTCCATAGCCATCTGCCAAATTTAGACAAGGACAACTTACATTCTATTGAAGTCAGAAACCTTCAAAATGGAGATATGAAATCTGCTAACATTCTCAACTTTACAGGTGAAAGCTTGAGTAATGGAAAGATTGACTGTTCTAGTCAAAATTGCATAAAAACTGAAACTAGTCAAACATATGAGCTAAAACTGCTTGTTTCTCAAAGTGAAGAACAGAAGGGTGCCGTGACTGTTGCTCTTGCAGAGCAATCCCGTTCTTCTACTCTCTATGAATCATGCAGTCAAGAAAGTAACAGTTCTGCTGTTGATTCTTCAACTGTTGATGAGCCAAGTAGCACGGGGTATACAACTGCCAAAGATCAGCTGGATGATTCCCAATTATCTGGAAACTGTGATGCAGAAGAAGATGAAGACAAGGGGAGAACTTCCAAGAAAGTGAAGGTGAAGAGGGATGCAACTAAAAGAGTCCTTGTCGATAAAGCCCCACCTGTTTTGACTATTCACCTAAAGAGGTTCAGCCAAGATGCACGTGGTCGTTTAAGTAAATTGAATGGCCACATCAATTTCGGAGAGATACTTGATCTGAGGCCTTTTTTGGATCCCAGGTACATTTTCGAAAATCTTGTATTTCATCTCTTTTGATGACATAAAAAATGACTAGATAGAAGCTTAACTACATCCACCCTTGTTATGAAAATGGAATGGCACTATGGGACTCTCTGCTAAGGATTTATGATGTCATAGTTACCAGATCAAGGATTCCTTTCGTTCTTTTCTTGTTTGAGGTTGTGTTCTTGTGACACATTTTTGTCAGGGTTCCTCCACTGATGTTTTAAGAATTCCTGGGAATTCCCCGTCACTCTCCCAGAAAGAGAGAGATAGAGAGTTCCAAGTGCCGCCAGAACTTGCCATTATTAAGCCTTACCAGGCCTCTAAGGAGTTTCTATTGCAATTTGGTTTTCATAATTTGGTTTTGTTTGACAGAGTTTAGTAGTCATAGACTTGGCTGAATTCTCAATGTCATATGTGGTTGATTGTTGGCTGGAAGTTGTTGGATAGATTTTCATGGAGGTTTTTCTTTTTGTTTCTTTCTTTATTTTTATTTTTATTTTTTTTATTGCTGTTGTGGGATACAGACTTGCTTGTTAGTGTCTGTTGAACTTTTGGAACAACTTATGTGCATCAAAACATTTGGTCTTGCATTAGTTGCTTGTGTATGTTTTTTGTGTATGTGTATATGCATGAATTGCATTATGTAGGCACCTTTTTTGAATTAAGTACTGATTGCACCGTACATTGCTTAATATTTAACAGATGCTAATGAACTCATATGACAAGCATTTTATGTATTTGGTTAAGATGATATGTGTCCAAATATGTGCAGTTTCTATATAAAGATTAATGTATATGCTATCAAGGGACAGATCAGTCTATCTCTTTAATAAAGATAGAAATTATGTGAAAGCACTTTTCTCATAGCTGATAGGTATAATACTCAATATGCTTTTAACTATCACTTTCTATGAGTTGACATCTAACATCTTGTGTGCTATATAAAGGAGGCCATATATTTGTGCAGATATAAGTTTGTGATTTTTCTTTTTCTTTTGCTATCTCTTTCCTTTTATTCTCAAAAAATACGTCTCCCTAGTTTATATGCAAGAGGGGAAAAAGAGAAAAAAAAGAGACAAGAAAAGAGGCACCAATTTTGTCTTGCATGTCTACTTCCATGCCAAAAGTATTAAAATCTTTGATTATTCATTCAATATTAAAAGAGGTTATGCATATTATAGCACTTGGCTATATGCATTTGAATTTCTACAACCTGACTTCTCCTAAATATTGCAAGTGGAAGAAGCCAAATATCACCATAAATCATGATTCTTTGCTTGCCAATTATTGCTGCACATTCTTTCAACTTATCCTCTTTCTGATTCTCATTTGTTGAGGAATAATTTAAACGTAATTTTGATGGTTGCAATGATAATCAACTAATACAGTCAGAGCAATGATCTTCTGTTATATTTTTCAGCTTGCTATTTTAATTGATGGATTATGTACCTACGTTATACTCTGTGACAGTTTGTACTAATTACAGTGTGCTATATTTTTGAGAATTAGCAGGTGTGTAGACACAGAGAAATATGTATACCGTCTGGTTGGGGCAGTGGAGCATTTGGGAACGATGAGAGGAGGTCATTACGTTGCATATGTGAGAGGAAGTGTGAGAAGTGAAGGCAAGGAAGAGACTGAAAATGGTGATTCTGTATGGTATCATGCTAGTGATTCCTATGTGCGAGAGGTTTCCTTGGAAGAAGTTCTTCGCTGTGAGGCGTACATCTTATTCTATGAGAAAATCTGATACTTGAATATTTATTTGTTTTTGCAATACATGTTATTCTTCTTTGAGATAGTCTGGGGTCAACTAGCAACCCCAAAGAGTTGAGAGAAAGAGAGAGACAAGTTAAATTGAGTTAAGAAAAAAAAAAAAAAAAAGGTGAGTGTACAACAGTTATCATGTATTTGATACCCATTTTTTGACATGTAATCAGTACGGATATGTAAATTGTGAAATTATTTCATGAGAAAAATTCATTCTTGCTCTTTTTTGCCCTTCTTCGTGTCCCATTTTTTTTTTCCAGGAAAGTTGGCTACTTGAAAGATGTGTTTTCTGTTGATGATGAGACACTGTCAGGGTGCAAAGCTTGCGATCTTGCAAGCTTTGTTAAAATGCTAAGCAGTAATCACTGCACAATCCTTGCCCTCCATGATTATGCAGTTGCAAAATGCTATTCTGCAATATACAGAAGGATGATGAACCAAATTTAGTGGAGTTGTGCATCAGGTGATCCTTGCAAGTTTGAACTAGCATTTCTTGTATATGGATGATGCACACAATACCTGCTATGTACTTGTGTTGATGTTGAGTTTCACTTATTTGTATGGAACAAGTGAAATTCCATGTCAAATTTGGTCTACCGTGCAGACTTGTATGGAACTTATGTCTGTACTACCTTTGTATATTGGATTCAAACAAGAATTTCTCTAATTTAGTATGGCATTTGCTGGGATATACATTTAATACATACATCATCTGGCAGGGAAAATAACAGTAAACTATAGAGCCCATCCAAAGGGGAAAATTTCGAATTCTTGTTCAATTTCATTTTCCTTTTACACCTATTTCAATTAAATAATAACTAATTCAAAGTTGTCGCTTTGGCCGAGTGGTTAAGGCGTGTGCCTGCTAAGTACATGGGGTTTCCCCGCGAGAGTTCGAATCTCTCAGGCGACGGTAAAATTTTTATGCTATGTTGTAGCATTTTTCGTTAGTTTAAATGATAATCACGTCTTCAATCAATAATTTACTTTTTTTGGAGGAAAAAAAAAAAGAAAAGAAAAAGGACGTAATTCTCATTCTGGTCCTCTCTGTTCCGTAGCATTTGCATTTATAAATACCCAACAAAAAGAAAAAAAGGAAGGAAGAAAGAAATAAAGAAGCCTACTCTCTGTCTCTCTCTCTCTCCGTCGCTTTAACAACTAAACCCATAACGCACACATACACCCATTAACTCACTGCCTATAACACCCTCACAGCTCTCTTCTCCCATGGCATCACTCTCACCCAAGCTTCTATCTATCTTCTTTATCATCACCATCACCCTTGGCAATATCACTACTCTACCTTTAGCAGAAGGAAACTGGTGTGTGGCAAGAAGCGACGCTAGCAACCAAGCTTTGCAAACAGCTTTAGACTATGCATGTAGTACTGGAGCTGACTGCAGTCCTATACAGTCCAATGGCCTTTGCTTTCTCCCCAACACCATCCAAGCTCATGCCTCCTATGCCTTCAACAGCTACTTTCAGCGCAAAAGCATGGCTCCTGGCTCCTGTGATTTCTCTGGCACTGCCACTATTGCAAGAACTGACCCAAGTTGCTATCTTTTTTCTTTTTCCTTTATTCTTTCTGCATTTCTTTAACTTATGAACCCACTTTTGTTTATGGGTTTTGTTCTTTGGTGTAGGTTATGGATCTTGTGTGTATCCATCTTCTTTAAGGTATGTTCCTGAAACTTTGAGTTGATCTTGATCAATCTTTCTTCGCTTTTCGTGTTCTCTAATGTGACACAAGTGGATGGTTCTAGGTTCTTCAGCCCTTTAAGCTAGCAAGTTGATTAGAATAAAATAGTTACTTCATCTCGAAGTAATTAATAGGTCCTTTGTGTGTTTCATTGATCCTCAATTACTGTAATTAGCTTTCTTAATCGCCATTTCCCGCTTTAGCAAGTTGTATGTTGTGGATGTATTGCACGTGTCTTTTTGCACAGGGTTATTTTGATTCCTCAATTAGAGGATCCAACGGTTCATTTTATAGTGGGCACTAGTTTCAATTTGCTTGTCCTATCACAATGTGTTTTCTCTTTTCAATACCTTGGTCTCCTCATTAACCATTGGTCGAGCTTAGGTTCAAAGATCATCAACGGACCGGATCCTCTAGGTAGGATGATTAAGTGAGTAGAGGTACTGTGAGTCTGTGACTTCTTTTTGTGGGTATCAGACATATCTATGCAAATTTTTATCTTCAGTCTGGCTCTGATATTATGGTATATGACTGCTCTTGCAGCTTTCTTTTGTACACAGAAGAGGGTGGGGCTGGTAGGATAGGGTCCATTTATTCACTGTTGTTCATCTAATTGTCAGACCAAAGTTTTCACCTTTGCCCATACTGAGCAAGCTAAAGTTAATTACTCTTAGGAAAAGAAGGCCTGGGGTTAATTTGAAAATTGGAATCTTGAAAATGTGGGTTGTACTATATTTTCAATTAAAAAGCATTGTTCTTTGATTTAAGTGTACCTGTAGATCCTTAATTACTGTAATTAGTGTTGGTATTGTTGGGGTTTTCTTTTTTCCTTTTTCTAAAATTTTCCAGATCTTGGTTTGAATGTGCAAGTTGTATCATTCTTATACTATCTATGAAGCCACTATTTGAAAAGTTGTTCATAGTTTTATAGGTTTATCTTGAGATCCCTACAATAAAGTGCTTAATGTTTCTTACTTTTTATACTTTGGAATTTTTAGGGTGAGAGATTAGTCATTGGTCATTACATTGTTGTCTCCATTGTGCTGAACATTTCGGAAATGATAAAACTTGTTCTGGGGAAAGAGGATTTGTCGAGAAATCAGATTCTTTCACTTTCACTTTTTAAGGGGTCCAAGGCAATGCATTTGCTGGTCTTCTTGTGGTCAGTAATAAAAATCATAGCAGACCCACACCCTTAAGAATTTTATGCTGTAGATGACCACTAAATTAAGGTTAAACGTGAGCTGTAAGGGTGCTTGTTAGTGCTATGTTATGTCTTTAAGGGTGGGTAGTATAAAGTGTATGAGAAACATGGTCTTGATAGGAATCCAGATGCTGAAGCTGGTTTTACTCCAAACCACCTCGAAATGCAAAACTTTGCCTGAGCTTTTTCCCCACAGGCATGCACTGCTAGAAATGGTAACGGTTGGCAAAGATGCTTATAGGTCTTTTTTTGATGTTCTACACGCTTTGCATTTTAGAAAAAAGAACAAGAAGAATCCATGAAGGGTTTGTTTAGTTGTTTAACCACAACAAAAAGTTTCATTTTGTTCTTTCAACGGAATTAGGATCTCATAACCTGGATAGCAATTTCAAGCACATTTATGGTTACAGATATATTTTTCTTTAAAATATGTAAACACCTTGTCCTGTATCTTACTGGTTTTCTAGATTGTGTTTCATGAATGTTGGATAATTTAATACTTCTACAACTCATGTGACTGGGTTCCAATGAATAAATTATCTCGTCTTCACTTGGACAATGTTCATGTTTAGGATCTTTTGACACATATTATTAAGAAGCTCAATGTTCAACTTCTTTTGTACGTTCAGTTTAGGCTAATTAAATACTCTTGAACCAAAGAATGTATGGAAGTGTATTGTCTGAGATCCTTTCTGTAATCTTTTCTAAACAAATATTATGCAATTCAAGAAATCTGCTGATGATACTTACAATAATTGAAATCTCTAGCACTGCTGGAGGGGGAGCTGCTACTCCAACACCAACATCTACAAACAACCCGAATATACCAACACCACCAATGACCACTTCACCAGTAAATGGCGGTGGTACTGTCGGACTGAATCCTGGAATGACTCCGTCTCTACCGACCGATAATTCTAAAGCTTCAACTGGTCTAATGACAGCAAATGTTATAATGCTAGTTCTATTTTCTTCGTTCTCATGCTTACTTTTTTATTGAAGTGCCAGCCCTTTAAGCCAGAGTAACAGTGCTCTCATCTTAAGGAAGAGAATGCTTTCATCTTAAGGAAGAGGCTTATACACAGTTTTGTTAGAAAGTTGGAGCTGTCATTGTTGCTACCATATAGCTTCCTGGTGTAGCTTCAGATCTTTCATCTCTTTTTTCTTTAATGTGGAAACTATTCTTGTAAAGCTTCAAACTAAGCTGGTGTAGAGAGACTTATATGCTATCATGTAGTTAGCGAGGAATTATCGGTAGTTAATCTTTGTAGGTCCACAAATTGAATTCAATTGTTCTACCTGATTCTTGTAACTTCATTATTAATGTTTAATGAATGAGAGCTGCTCATCCATGAGGCATCCTAATGTCAAAAAACAAAAATCTAATCTCTAGTATATGGTACTTTGAATTTCTAAGTTAGCTGCACTTATATTGCAACTGATGATCTATGACAAGTTAGTGTAGGAGGGAGGGGGGCAACAAGGGGCAACATGGTGTAAGTTTTGTCTATCTTTTGTTAACCAGGCATTTTTCAGGTTCCCTTACTATGTAGATGATATCCCCAGCGATTCCGTAGAAATTTTGGTTTCGGTGCCAACTCCACAAAGCATGAGTCTTATTTTTCACCTGTAATGTGAAAAATAGCCTATCAGTTGGCGTTCTGAATTTTGATCTAGAAAACAATAAAAGCAAAAGTAAACAAACACAGAGAGAGAGAGAGAGAGAGAGAGAGAGAGAGAGAGAGAGACCTCTAGTATTCCATGACCAAAGCTGCTTTCTCTATATGCACTATACTCAGGCTGCTGATCCCAGCAAAACTTATTTGCAGCAAGACCTGATGTAAAATTAAATGCACAGAAGCCACCAATATCTTCATCTGCCGTAGTGTATGGCTCGGGACAACTACCGGGATCATCAGCATGGGTAATTGCCATGTCTTCCCTACTACCACCATCACCCACCGTAATGTAAACTGGACCACACGGATCCAACTTGAAATTGTACACTCGGTTCAACCTCTCATATGCATGAACCTATAGATTATTTTGGCATGAAATAATACACATGCATCTCATTTACTTAGAAATGCATAAATATTGTTGTTTTTTGAGAAGTAATCTTACATGCGCATTGAAGACTATGTCAACACCACGTTCATATAGCAAATCCTCCATTTCCCGTTTCATACATTCTGCTTCTCTGTAATGTGCCTTGAAGGTGCTGTACCAAGGAGAGTACCAAGCAGCCACCAGCCAGGGGGTCACATCTCTGTCAATATTATTCAGGTCTTCTACCAACCAGTTGAATTGATCAGCTGCATTAAGAAGCCCATAGAATTATGCCATACAAATTTACAGCTGAATATGGAGTAAAAGAGGACAGTTGATGAATTTACATGTTTGATCATAGGAAATGTAAGGACTGAGTATCACAAAATGTATACCCCCAGCATTGAAAGAGTAGTACAGTGTGGATGATGAGCCACTTTCTTCGGATGGGAAAGCGAACCGATAACTAAAAGCAACAAATATCTGATCTTCAGCCTGTTGTTCTATTTCATGTTTCCCTCCTACCATCATTGTAGGAACATTAGCTAGCAGGGGCTGCATAAACCTGCTACCAGTATGCAGAACTGTATTAGCTACAAAACCATTATGAATTTTTATCAGAATATAATTTTTGAGATTGTGATAAGGAAATGTGACACTACTGCACTGATGGGCAGTTTTTGACAGAACGGAAAATTAAGTAATATTACATGCTCAATTCTGTATAAACTTGCTAAATTTGATTTTTGAGCATTGAATATTATTAGAATTAGTAGTTTGACCTTCCCCAATAATCCCAACGCGGCTGGTACGATTCATGGATAGGAGTTTGTGGAAATGAGCAAGAATAACAATCAGAACTGGTACCATTGGTGAGATACATATCAGCATAACTCATACCCCCAACCAAAATAACAAGTTCAGGATGGTTACTGAGCAAGTAGCTGAGTGTTGTACTTGTATTGTAAGTGAGACCTAAGTCTCCCACCACTGCTATTCTGCTGGGATAATTTGTGGGACTGGAGACTGGCAAAGTTCTAAAAGAGAACACATCACTCATTTCTCCTATATAAGGATCTCCACATTGATATTGATATAGTGTATCAGGTTCTAGTCCTGCACAAACACATTATACAGTGTGATTGCAAAAATTCTTAGGCGTCTCAGATGGTTGTTTGCTCCCTAAACCTAAAAGTCTGTTTGGCATTATTTTTTAATTTTTATTGAAAAAGAGCACTATCTTGAAAACATTGACTGGAATTTGTAGAAGTTCACTTTTAAGATGTTGAAAACTGCTAAACAACAGTCCAAAATTGTAATTTTTTCGAAACATCTTTTGTAACCTTCACGCCAAACAGACTCTTAGAACAATAATCTAGTGAACAATTCAATTAGAACTAAAAGCAAAAGAAACTAAAAAATATTCCCTCCGTTCAGAAAATGACGATATCAGGAGTTCAGATATTGATCCAAAGAAATTAAGCAAACACCTTATAACCATAGCAAGCAAAGTTCTTGAACAGAATGAAAGTGAGAACTACCTGTGAGGCGAACATGGTGTATAATGCCAGAAGTATAGTTTTGAACATCTTCAAAAGGATAAAGCTGATTATAAACTAGTGAATAGCCAGTTGCCTGATAATCAAGTGGCAATCCTGAGATTCCATATATCACAACACTTGAAACAGATTCAGGATCTAACTGTGCTATGTTATAACCAATTTGGAAATCCCCTGTAATTCAAGCTAAGTAACATCCTCATCAGATAAAAAGAACTAAAAACAATACAAAACCTGCAAATTTGTTAGTAAGTTACAAGTTTCACAATTCAATCTTTAATACTAATCAAGATTCAATATTTATGCACCATTATCCTATAATGCTCAATTTTTTTTGTAAAAAAGACCGGAGAAGCTCATGATAAAGTAAAAGTAAAAGCAAGAATACTAATAATAATAATAACAGTAGCCAGTAAAGAGACCTGTGACCCAGGAGATCCAAACAGAATCATAAGTTGAAGAGAGAGAGACAGAAATTTGTTGAGGCTCAAAACCTTCAACATTCTTTTGAAGCTGAGGATAAGTGTCTGGTAAGTCTATGGCATTTCCATGGTAGGTCTTGTTATCAAGGGGGACAGTTACAGGCTTGAAGGGTCCTTCAAGAGTAGTTGGAAAATCACCATGAACAATGCCTGAACTGCATACAAGTGAGGAAAAAAGAAAAATTCTGAAAATTGAGACCATATCCATTTCTTGGGTTTTGCTTGAAACTAGCAAAGAACTGAAGGTCAAGTCACTAGCTATAGCAAAAAGAAAGGTTGGGAAGAAAATATATGTAAAAAAGGTCTTAACCTCTTTCAAGCAAAATATGATTTGCACTGCTGAATCATACATTTTACTTATTTTCTTCCTAATTTAAGAATATTAAGATCCCACATTTTAATTAATTAAGTATTTTAAAATTTTAATTAATAGTATTAAAGTACATATTAATTGATAAGAATATGCACTAAATATAAATAAATAAATATTATTTTCTTTTAAAATGAAAAATAAAAAACAAATGGAAAAAAGAAAAGCCTATCTTCTTGAAAGAAGGAATTTATCATCATTTACCAAATGAAGTTCACGGGTTCTTAGGTTGCTGAGAGAAATCTGAATGTGCATTTTTGTTGTTTTCACATGTCACCAGTGAGAATGTGACAGGCTGAAAAAGTGACATCTGGACCTGGTTTTAGTTTTATTTTTTTATTTTTTTTTTAAAAAAGGGAATATCAGAATTTCTACATTTAGCCAATATTTGTAATTTAGACAGATTTTTTAGTTATAATTTTAAATATAATTACTTAAAAACTCATTAAAAATAGAAAAATAATTAATTAAGGATCACCGTTTTAAACTTGTAGATTTTTTATCCAGAACATTAGCCCTAGCCATACAATACAGTATATTAACATTTTCTTTTTTTCTTTTTTGGAAAATTTAATATTTTCTTTCTTTCAATGTAAAATGAAAATTAGTTTCAAGATATTTAATTTTTTAAGTGAAAATTGTTTTCTCTAAGATTATGAAATTAAAATATTGACATTCGATTCTTGGGACTTGGTGGTGCTGTAGAGTCTAAAAGTAGAGGCTAAAGACAAAAAAAATTGATTTTCTTTTATTTAATTATAACTTTAAAAGTTAATTTTAAAAAAAAGTAAATTTTTTATTTCTAAGACCGTAAATTTTTTATCTTAAAAATTTATTTATTATTAAATATTATTACATGGCTTTATATTATCATGCAGCAAGACTGGCTGCATGATAGTTCATATTATTTATTACAGGCTTTTACTTACCAACCAGGGAGGCTACTAGCTTAACGATGGGAACTAAATTATTATTAATTCTTTTTTCTTTTTCACAGGTTAGCAAGTTGCCAAAAAGCACAGTTTCAGAGTCAGAATCTATAACTTGAACTTTGCAAGGAACGAGTCATGGGAAGAAGTTAAAAAGGGTACCATATATGGCTTTGATTCATCTTTATAATATATCAAACTTATTGTTCAAGAATGGAAATGTACAGTCGAATCTTCTCAATCTTCATCGTTCTTTTTGTGCTCCTCCATCTGACATCAGACTACGTCGAAAGAAGAGTTTACTTTCATAGGTTTGATGTGTAAACTTGTGCTCATGAAAATCATAACCTCTTGGTCATGAGAAGAAGAATATGCGTTGAACTTGTAACTATCAGAAAATATCTCACTCAACTTGTTGCAACCATAGCTAATTCACTTGTCTTAGTCATTGAGAAACTACTACAACAGTATTCCATTTTCGAAAAAATAATACAGTGGTGAAAACTAATTGGCATCGGATAAAAATGCCAAAATACATCTTATGAGATATTTGGTTTTAATCAGTTTACATCTTAGGTATACAGTTTAATAAAGAATAAACTGTGGTCAGTAAAACCATGTATTTTTGTTAATTTGCTTAATTTTCTATTCTCCAGAGCTTAATTACCTTTGGTTCAACAGGGCACCTCTCAGGCTCTCTCACTATGTAAATCTGGTCTCCAGCAGAGCTGTATAAGTCCTGATTTCGGTGCCAAGTCCATAGAGCATGAGTCTCATTCTTGACCTGCAATGTAGAATCTCATCATTAGCTTGCATTCTTCAACAGCAGTAATCAAAGAAATTATCGAAAAGGTATGTTCAAAAGTTTTCATTTCCCTCTCACTGTCTCAGCAAGTAAAGAGAAACAAATAAAATATTTATAAGTTTTTGGACAACATGATTACAGTAACACAAAGCTTACCTCCAAAATCCCATGACCGAAGCTACTTTCTCTGTATGCACTATAATCTGGTTGCCGGTCCCAACAGAATTTTCCTGCTGCTGGGCCTGATGTAAAATTGAAAGCACAGAAGCCGCCCATGTATTCATCTGGTGTGGTGGATGGATCAGGACAGTTACCAGGTTCATCGGTATGTGAAATTGCCATCTTCTCGCGATTTCCACCGTCACCAACTGTGATATAAACGGGGCCGCAAGGATCCAAAGTGTAGTTATACACCCGGTTAGACCTCTCATAGGCATGTACCTGTTGATCATTGGAAGGGGATCAGCTCCATCCTCCTCTGGTACAAAAAGTAAAATTTTATTCCTTTCCTATGCAACAGCAACTGCAATATAATTTTTTGGCTCTTAACCATAAATAGTTTGATGGTACCAAGAGAAATTCCATCAAGGAAAGACAAATACTTCACTGAAATTTAAGAAAGAGGTGCTGACAAAAACAGATAACCCAGGTAGAATTTGATGCTTACATGTCCATTGAAAACCAGGTCAACGCTATACTTATACAGCAATTCCTCCATTGATACTCTCATACACTCTGCTTCTCTGTAATGTGATTTGT
Organism: Jatropha podagrica; assembly: GCA_947857235.1. NCBI lineage: Eukaryota > Viridiplantae > Streptophyta > Magnoliopsida > Malpighiales > Euphorbiaceae > Jatropha > Jatropha podagrica. The sequence goes on along the minus strand of CANUEP010048031.1, from coordinate 14,206 downwards.
AGGTGCTGTACCATGGAGGGTGCCATGTGGCCACCAACCATGGAGTCACCTCTCTGTCAACATTAGCTAATTCTCTCTCCAACCACTTATATTGATCCGCTGCAGAAAAACCTGACCATCTCAGTTTACTGTATTTATCAAACATTAAGTAAAAAACAAAGGATTTCTTTTCTTCCCGTTCTTAAATAGAGAAATGCAAGTCACTCGACAAAGATTTGTCCAAATAACAGGTAAATATCTGGAGATGGTCTGGACTGATATTTTACCTGATTTGCTGTAGGAAATATAGGCACCCAGCATTATGAAATGTATTCCCCCTGCATTAAATGAATAGTAGAATGTGGATGGTGATCCACTCTCTTTCGATGGGAATGCAAATCGAGAACCATAAGCAACAAATGTTTGATTTCCAGCTTGTTGTTCTATTTCATGGTTCCCTTCTACCACCATAATTGGAATTTTAGATATTACAGGCTGCATGTATCTGATAACAAACATCCCACGGTAATTATATGAGTCAGATTTCTGCTAACATTTACATTTGCTCTAATTCATCTAAACCCACAATTAATAATAGCAGAAATAAATGTCTAAGAAGTTGCTTTTGTACCTTCCCCAGTAGTCCCATCGAGGCTGATAGGTCTCATGAATTGGAGTTTGTGAAAATGAACACGAATAGCAATCAGCCCCAGTTCCGTTGGTGAGATACAAGTTAGCATAAGTAACATCTCCAACCAATAAAATAAGATCAGGATGGTTGCTAACCATATGCTCAACCGTTGAAGTTGTATTGTATGTAAGGCCTAAGTCTCCCACTATTGCAATTCTGCTAGGGTAACTCTTTGGACCTGAAGCTGGCATGGTCCTGAAGTGAAAAATATCACTCACTGCTGCTGTTGAAGGATCCCCACATTGATAATAGTATTGTGTGCTAGGTTTCAGATCTGAAGAATGATTTAACAATGGCTTAAGTCCAAGCATAAGTATATAGACAATAGAGACACGCATTATTTGGGAATTTAACTGCTCAATTTCATATAAATTCTCTATCTTGATTAGTAGCCAATAGAGGTAATGTAAATAATGAGGAGAGGAGAATAGTACTGTAATCAAATATGTGGCGATTACCTCTAAGACGAACATGGTGTATTATACCAGAAGTGTAGTTTTGTAGGCCTTCAAAAGGATACAATTGACTGTAAACAAGGGAATAACCACTAGCTTCATGATTTAGACGAAATCTTGACCTTCCATATCGAACAACACTAGCTACAGCTTTCGGATTTAATGGTTCTATGTTGTTACCAATTTGATATTGACCTGCAAATTTAATCCATACCAACACCAGTTACCCCAACATAGAATAACTAAATTTATTAATTCATTAAATACAACAGCAAGTTCCATAGAAAAACTTTGTAAATTTGGAGCAACCCAGAATTAATTTCATACACAGGTTAATTCCTCCATTAAGTGCAGAAAAAATTATTGCAAATAATGCAAGTTACCAACTTTGTGTGGGAGCAGAGGTTATTTATCACTGACACACAAAAATTCAACCATTTGGACCACCTTCATTTCAATAGTTGACTTCACAAATTCCACTAACTTAATTGGAAGAAAACGAAATTTTGTGAATGGAACAATCAATAAACCATCTCAATGACTTAAACTTCTTGAACTAAAATAACTGCCAAAAAAGAAGGGAAAAAAAGAAAATTTTTCTTCTAGAAGGAAGCTAGTTAAACTCTCATAGACATTCAAAATCTTATCTTATCAAATTAATAAAAATCAAGCCAGAGCACCAAAGTGAAAAAAAAAAAAAAGATAACGAATTGATAAGAAACAGACCTGTGATCCAAGATATCCAAACAGAATCATGGGTTGCAGAGAGAGAAACAGAAATTTGCTCAGGCCCAAAACCTAGAGCCTTTCTTTGTACTCTAGGGTCTGTGTCAGGCAAATCCACGGCATTCCCACGAAAGGTTTTGTCAAGAGGGATTGTTACCGGCTTAAAGGGCCCTTCAAGAGTTGTTAATATATCACCAAGAACAGGACTTGAACTTAGAAGAAAACAAAAGCCGATTGCGATTAACATCAACCCCATTGAATTGTATCTGTGGTTTTATCTCTATTTGCATGAAAAATCTGGTGAACAAGAAAATAAGAGGAAAAAATGTGGAAAAGAGAATTTGAAGAAGAGCAAGATCCATTGAAGAATATATATAACGGGCCAATGATGTAAGAGTGAGAGAGAGGGAGAGAGAGAGAGAGAACGCAAATATGGAAGGAAAGAACAGGTTTTATTTGTTTATTTGCTCGTTGAGAGGCAAAAGGTGGCGCTTCTCGTTGACATGTATGAGCAAAGCATGAACTCATATGTAAGATTTTTGGATTGTTGTTTTATTCTGTTGTTGTCACTGCAAGATTCTCGTTTTTGCGACCAACTGTGTCAACTATAACTTATTTTTTGAGGGCGGTTCGGTTTTATACTCTGCAATCACTCCTGGTTCGTTGTATGGTAATTAAAATAGGATTTTCGTATCTACACCAACCCAATCAAAAGATAAATTTTAAAAAAAATTATTATTATTTTACCTTTTTCAAAATTGTGATAAAAAATATATTCATTTAAAATAATTTTTTTTTTAATTAATCTGATATATGCCATGGGACAACCCGACGGAGGGTAAATTATTTTCTTCTGTCAACAATATTACTGCAGTGCCAAGTGAGTAATTGTGAATTGTTAAACCAATAGGGGCTTTACTTTAATACCTACTGGATAAATTTAAAAAAATATATATTAATTGCTTAATAAAATAAGAAGTACAATATTGTAAAAGTGATAATACAAATTTCATCGCGGGATTAAATTTGTATGCTAAAAACCTTTACGTTTACTTAAGGGGATTAAATCTTTTGATAATTTAAAAGGAATTATTTTGAAAAAAAATTTATATATTAAGTACTAGGAGTATAATTATTTTTTCATATATTATTTTTCTATTTTAACATATTATGTAAATAAAAAATATTATTAAATTTTTTTAAAGTAATAATTTTTTTAGAAGATTTAAAAGTAATACTTAATATTTACTTATCATTTTAAAATAATCATGGGTAAGATAATGTAAAAATATTAGTTTGATTGTTTGATAAATAAGTAAACTTCTATTTTTTTTTTTTATTATTATGAGATTAATGTACTTCAAATATAATAAATGTATAAATCAGAAGCTAAGGAAATGCTTATTTATATTTTTTAGCAAAAACACAAATGCTTTTTTTATATTTTATATTCAAACACATGGTTGGTTTTAATTTTTTTAATTTAACACGTGTGATTATGCTTTTTTTAGATTTGGGCAGCGGCTATAGTTTTTTTTTTTAAATAAAATAACAAGAAGTAAAATAAGCTTTATTGGGAGAAATATAATATTGTTTTAAGTATATACTTCTTATTTTGCAAGTCCACTTATTTAATTGGGCCGGTGTCCCAGCAGCCCAAAACTCTGAGCTTTAAATGAAAATTTGGGCCAGAACAAGGCCCACTTAGAGTAAAATATTCCAGTTCCAACTCTAAGCCCAAAAAAAATTCCTGGTAGCCATTGAAAGATTTCGTTTAAATCATAAAATTGGCAATTTGAGTAGACTTTCACTCGGTAGTTCTAATTTCCTTGACGCATGAGGTTTCCTTGACGCATGAGGTTTCCTTTTCCTTCCTGAAACCTATTGGAAGTTATTTGTTTCTTTGTATGAGGCGGCTTTGATTACCATATCCATATATATATGCATAAACAACTCCACTCTTCTTCTTTTCTTCCAAACTGAAAGAAAGATGAAGAGCGACAGGGACGGAGAGAACCGTAATAGCTATGAAGAAGCTGTAGATTTTCTAAACAAGGTAATGCTTAGGAATGAGTCTATTTTCAAATCTCTCTTGAAGATTTTGAATTCATACCAAAAAGAGAGGCATACGGAATCAAATCATGTCTACGATGAGGTTGTTGCACTATTAGTAGACCATAAAGATTTGCTAGACCAGTTCTCTGCTTTCATGTCAATGGAGTCTTACAACAAGCAAAAGATTCGAAAACAAGGACTCGGCTTGTTTAAGAAAGTTGAAAAGAAATTATCGCGTGAGAATTATATGGAATTCTTGAAATGCTTTTCTTGTTACAGCAATGGAAAGATTGGAAAGGGTAATTTTAAAATCGCAGCTGCTACTATTATAGATGAATTTAGTAATCCTGAACTAATGGAAGATTTTAGGGGTTTTATGAAGAACTGCGAGGATTTTTATGGGCTTTTGAATAAGGAAGAAAAGAAAAGTAAAAAGATTACTCCAAGTTATGGACTTGCTCCAGAAGGGTATAATTGCAATGCTAATAAAAGAAAAGAAAATGCAGCAGAAATTTTGAATAATAACTGGGTATCTGTGGGTTCATGCACACAATATCAGTCAGGGAAAAGGAAGAGGGATCAAGATCAAGAAATCAAGATCATGTGCGAAGATGATAGGCATGAATTGGATATGCTAATGATTTGGTTAAAATCTGCTGCTAAATTTGCAGAGGAATTATGTAAAGGCACTAAAGAAACAGAAGTTGGAGGAATGTCAAGAACTCACTTCTTGAGATGTGTTGAACATTTATATGGTGAAAGTGGGCTTCATATGTTGGAAATTTGGCAAGAAAATCCAAAATCTGCATCAGCTATTATACTAGTTCGCCTGAAGGAGAAAATAGAGCAATTGACAAGTTTTAGTGCAGAGCTTGAAAAGATTTGGGCTCAAATGCTTTAAAAATCTCGCTCAAGTTTTGTCTGCTACAGCCAAGAAAATAGATTTATATTTGATGTACTATTAATGTCATGATTAGCATATAATGGTTATAATTAGCATTTTGTTTCCTACAACAGAATTACTTTGCCAATTAGTGTATGCTACTTGATGAGTTTTTCTATAAATATATACAAAAATAAATTTCATTAGTTGGTTCTTTTTTTTTTGTCTTATCACGAGTATCCTCCTACCTTGATTTTAACAGTTTGGTGGAAGACTAATCTCTTTTTAGGCCGAACAATAACTATATCTAAAACCCTTCCGCCCTTTCCGATTCTCATGACCAAGTGCAGGATCTAGAGACCTCTAACTATTGTTCAAGTTTTCTGGGGTTGATTAGTTGGTCCCTTTAATTGCATTTGAAAATTCCAATTTCTAATCAATTTTTAACAAAATGGATGGTTGCAAGAATGTAAAACTAACTTTGTTTACATTTTATTTTTAGATGATCTTTGTGACATAATTGTATTTGACTTGTAATTCTCAAATGCCAAAGGAAACCATAACTATCATATCCTACACCCCTCTTATAATGAAGTATTTCCTTGATAATTATAGGGAGAAAGAGGCAATTGATGCTACTAGTTTTCACTAATTAGGAGGTTTCTAATGTATTCCACAATACTACAGTTGTTCAAGTGTCACTCTTCTTACTATTGCAGACTATCCTCCTAGACTATATAGTCAATGAAGATTTATGATCTGTGAAAGTACAATTAGATGCAAAAAGTACTAAAATAAAGAGACTGGTAATTGTTTGGCTCAAGGATTGCATAAGAAATAAGCATCAGCAACGTTTTGCAATCAGATTAACCACTGGGAATGAGTAGACTGTGTTCTGTGCAGGATCTGATAAGTGCCTTTATTTTCATTTACAAGCACAATACTATAACATAAACATTTTTCAACATAATACTGATTAACAGTTTCAGTTTACTGATTCAACTAGCATAAAGCACCAAAGAACCCGTAGAAGTTTATTTCCTTTAGGAACCTATCATAACACAGCAGATTGATGAATAGAATCAGTTGTAGCATACTTTTATTAATTACCAATCCCCTTGTTATAAAACATGCAAAATTGCCATTCGCTAATTCTTCTTTTAATTCTTGTACTGAAACACACGAGATGATAGTGGAAATTTCCAAATTTTTTAGCATGGAGTTGTTGACCAGTGAGGCTGTTAATATATTAGCCTCTCCATTGAATGGCATGCCATTTGCAAAAGGCTCATTGTATATTGGTACAAATAAATGGATATTCATATTTCCAACCCCTTTTCCTGTAAAACATGTTTGGTTCTGATCTTATCTTCTACAGTTGATTGAGTTTCTTGTTCTCAGTTCAAACCTGAACTTTTGTCACATATTTTAGTCTAGTGAAGGGGTTTAGAAAGCTCTAAAATAAGACACCTGAATATATCAGAAACGCTTATATTACACCAACTGGCTGGGAATTACGCCACAAAGTCACAGTGATATGATAAATAAAGTTCAAGAACTGTATTTGTCTATTCAGATCTTAACTTAACCTATCTTAAACTAACCTAATGCAGCTACAGATCAAGTACAAATTTAACATAATTAAAGACTAAAAGACTTCCCAAGGTACCAAGAATTTAAAGCTTTAAGCTTCTGTTAGCCGCCTCACCTCCGCTTCCGCCTCCATCCACGGGCATGAATGCTTCTATTACAACACCATTCTTGAATTTGAGCTATATATGCAAATCAGAGTTCAACAAAATAAGAATCACCAAATTGAAATGAAAAAGGATATGAAAACAGTTGACAATATTACAATCCAAGAACATCACGACTGTCTTTAACTAAAATTTGTTTGTTTACTTCTTCAAAATTTGATAATTATAGAGAGCATGAAAATAAGTTACCTCAGCTGGTGTTTTCCTTGGATTAAACCGCAAGCCTTTAATTAAAAACGTCACAGTTTTGTACTCCAAATTATTGACCTCACAATAGCGATGCAGAAGCTTCTCTACCGAAGAATTATGTTTATTAATCTTAAATTGCCTTTCACGTCCATCCTATAAAAGAAATGTGAAAAATGAGAACACAAAATAGATAACTGAAATTAGATTAAGAACTATAAAGCCTGCAGGATACACAAATAAGTTCCTGTATCTTCAGGCTACAGGTGAAACAGCAATCATTACAAGCTTTTCCAATTTATACCTCTAAATCTACATTTCAGAGTTCTAGCATATGGAAAAAACACGTAAATCCCTCAAAGTTCTAAAATTTTTTTCTGCCACACCAGGAAAACAAAAGGTCACAGACAAACAATGATGGTGCCATAGTGGGTATGTAAAAAGGAAACAAAAAAAAAAAAAAAAAGGAAAAAAGAAGAAGAAGAAATAGGAAACCTGTCCCTTGACCGTGACCATGAGGCTTTCAGGGGGAACAGGATGCTCCATCATAACGAACTTGCTTAGAGACCTACACAGCCAAAGGTTTCCTGCAAAACAGAGAGAAAGAAATAAAGGAGGACGAGAAAATTGGGAGATAAAAAGAAAAAAAAAATTGAAATTAGGTCTCCATATACATTAAATTCATGTATTAAATGTAACTACTACTGTTTCTATAAATGCTACCAAGATTGTTCTAATTTCAAACTGCAAGATTCCCACTTTCCAAAGAAAGAAAGAACTACTACTAGTACTACTATAAAAGGGAGTTAATGTCCAACAAGTGATCAGACCACCAAACCAATCAGAACAAAAGAAGTAGCCAAGTGGGTGAATCACGAACGAAGTGGCTTTAGATCACACAGCTTTTCACCATTATCATAACCCATTCATATATCAAATCCATAAGAATAAATTTTTTTATTGAAATCGAGAGTATTTCAGATTATGAAAAAGAAATAAAAAGGATCAAATTGAAATATTTTTTTAAAGAATTAATTCATTAGCGAGCGTAGGAAAGGAATTTCCAAATTAAATACCACTAGGTTTCTGCATCATTCACGTAACTTAAACCTTCTCGGTGATTAAAACCCTATTTTTTGTCCCTTGAATTTACAGTTTCGGGTATTCTCGCAACCTGCTTTCTAGCCATGGAAGATCCTATGAATTATTACAGCGATAACTCGGATGATTACGATGACAATGATGCTTCTTTCCTAGAAGAAGACGAGAACGACGATAGTTCCATCAAGCCTATGAAGCCACAAAACCACAAGACCCTGAACCAACAAGACATACGCCAAATCATGGAAGAAGAAATCTCTAACATCTCTAAACTCCTTTCTTTATCAAAACCTGAGGCAAGTTTATTGCTCCGCTACTTCAATTGGTCTGTCACTAAACTTGGTGACCTCTGGTTTGTCAATGAGTCTGCAATTCGTGAAAAGGTTGGCTTGTTAATCAAACAAGAAATAAAAGCACATGATGAAGATGATGGTTTAGCTATAAATTGTGGTATTTGTTTTGAATATTTTTCTGCTAATGAAATTACCTGTGCCGGTTGTGGCCATCCTTATTGTAAACAATGCTGGACTGGTTATATTAGCACATCCATTAATGATGATGGTCTAGCTGCTTTATCTCTAAGATGCCCTGAACCGTCCTGTCGTGTCGCGGTCTGTAAAGACATGATTGATTCGATTGCATCTAAAGAAGACAGGGATAAGTATTCTCAGTGGTGGGTTAAGTCTTATATTGAAGAAAGTAAGAGTAGAAAATGGTGCCCCGGCGCGAATTGTGATCGTGCAATTGAGTTTATTTCTGGGGATGAAGCCAGCTTTGACGTTACTTGTAGTAATTGTTTTACTAGTTTTTGCTGGAACTGTGTAGAGGAAGGTCATCGTCCTTTAGATTGTGAGACCGTTAAGAAGTGGATTTTAAAGAACAGTTCAGAATCTGAGAATGTAACATACATAATAGCATGCTGCAAGCCTTGTCCGAGGTGCAAAAGACCAATCGAAAAAATTTCAGGGTGTATGCACATGACTTGTGGAGTCTGCAGACATGAATTTTGCTGGACATGCTTGACTGAATTCAACCACATTCATGGTTGCAATGGATATACAAGCAATTCTTCAGAGAAACGAAAGATGGCAAAGAAATCTTTAGAGAAATACGCGCATTATTTTGAAAGGTGGGATGCAAATCGAAAATCGAAAATAAAAGCTGTTGCTGATTTCCAAAAATTGAAGAATACCCAATACAAGGAGCTCAGTAATAATCTTGGCATGTCTGATTTCTATTTCGATTTCATAACCAAAGCTTGGCAGCAAGTAATTGAATGTAGGCGGGTATTGGAATGGAGCTATGCATATGGATTTTATTTGCCTGATGGTGAGAAAGTAAAGAAACGATTCTTTGAGTACTTACAAGGGGAAGCAGAATCTGGACTTGAAAAACTTCATAATTTGGTAGAGGAAGAAGTAAAACAGTTTATGAATAATAACAATGCATCAAAGGATTTCATTGAGTACCGGAAAAATGTGGTTCAATTGACTACTGTGACCGGGAATTACTTTGAGAAGCTAGTTAATGCATTGGAGAATGGTCTGCCTGAAGTTGGTGATCCTTGCAGGTCCATAGAAGATGAGTGCTAGTTTTGCGATCGCTGTACTTATGCTAGTCCCATTTCCACCAAGGAATGTCAAATGTGTGTATCTAGCGATTAATGATTTATAATTATGACTTCCAGGAAGAGATTAGTTAGATAGGACCATGTTCTTGAATTTATTATTAGAAACAGTAGCTGCTTCAATAATATAATTGATGAATAATGTTTTCTTATATTTGTTTCTCCTGTGTTGGATAATAATTTTATAAATAGCTTTTAAAAGCTATATTTTATAATATTCGGTAACCCGGCACCGGTCAATTTTAATATTATTAAAACAGTTAATGACTAATTTTATTTGCCGAACTGACCCTTATTCAATTTTTATATAGTGCATGGATTGATCAGAACTTCTATTATGTGGTTATATGACTAATTGGTCTCCTGCATTGTAATTAAAATCTCTCAAAACAAATTTTGTTTTCCTCTTTTCTCTTCTGGATAAAGCTAAAAAACAAATTACTTCACTGTGTTGGAATTCCAAAACCGGTTGAAGGGCCGAACTCAATTTTGATTGCCATATTATACGACGCACGTTTGAGACAAGGCTTAACGACAAACGTGTGGTACGTCGCTGAGCTGTAAACGACAGGTCAATCAAGTTATGCCTATGCGCACCCATTCCTTGTCAATAGTATGATTTCTCCTGTAACAATGTTACCTATCAAATAGAAACATTCAATCACCAGCAAGTCTTTTTACATGAACCAGAAAATAAGGCCTTGAATCTGCTATCTACCCTTCATTTGTTTCCCATCAAATAACAAATTTAACTTCCTTCTGCAAATCTAAAATAATTTAGAGAGTCACACCACTGTTGCCTGCATGTTTCTGTTGCTCTTCCACTCCACTATATATGATAACATGGAGAAAGACAGAAACTTAATCAAATTAAAAGATGGGTTCATACAGAATAAGTTTGGTTATCATAATAGGAATCATATCAGTAGTAATTAAGCAGAACGTTAACTGCAGCAATGGAGATCTTGGAGGTCCTAGCATTTTCGACAACTATGAGTTTGTATGGGGTCCCGACCATGTTCGAACATTCGGCGGTGGCACAGATGTTCAATTATTTCTCGATCAGTCATCCGGTCATACTATGATTTTAGAACAGTGAATTTAAATTCCATTTCTACAGTCAGGATGAAATTATATTACTGTTAAAATTCTAAACACATTTCTAATGTAACTAAACAGGAGCACGTTTTGAATCCAAGATGGCATACGGCGGAGGTTACTTTAGCATTGAGATCAAAGTACCAGGCAGGAACTCAGCTGGAGTTGTTACAACTTTTTATGTAAGATTTTTTATTACTAAGTGCATTTGAAATTTCCGTATCAAAGGTTTTAAGAATTATCTTACTTCAATTTGCTTGGATAGTTGACTTCAGTATCGGAAAATGGCCATGATGAGTTGGATTTTGAGTTTCTGGGCAACAAAGAAGGCCAACCTGTGTATGTACAAACCAATGTATTTGCAGAGGGTAAAGGAGAGAGAGAGCAAAGATTCAAATTATGGTTTGACCCCACAGCAGATTTCCATCGATACACTATCTTTTGGAACCAACATATGATAGTGTAAGAAAATGTTTGTTTTACTTGACATGCGACTTAGACACGCGATCAGTGAGGATCTAACAAAATCCAGCTCGCTCGAGTTTTACAGATTTTACGTGGATGATTCTCCCATCCGGGTTTTCAAGAACAACCGGAATATAGGAGTTGGGTATCCATCAAAACCCATGAAGATAGCAGCAAGTATATGGAATGGAGATGGCTGGGCAACAGATGGTGGACGGACTAAGATTAATTGGGCGTATGCACCATTTATAGCTGGCTACAGGGACTTCACCGTCAGTGCATGCCCTGTCGGCGACTCTGACAATATTGACGTTTGCATATCTCCAAATCCTTGGTGGAATCAAGAGGGGTTTTGGACATTAGGTCCCTCCGACGATCACGTATATCAATATGTTAAGAGCACGTATAAGATATATGATTACTGCACAGATAAGACAAAGAATCCCACGCCACCTCCGGAATGTGGACAGTGATTTCAACTGCAAATCAACTTAACAATTTAAACAAACACAATAAGTCAGAAAACAGAGAGCCTAGACTGTCACAAAGTAATAACTCTTAATTTGCTGCAGTTTCCTTGTAAGTGACTACATAGTCATAGAATAAACTTTTATTAGTACATAAGCAACTCTCAATAGTGTCAGTCGAGCTCTAGAAATTTTTTTTTTTCTAAAAAAAAAAAAAAATCCACATTGACCAAGGCTTCTATCAATTAAGAATTGACAAGGATCTATGGCAAGGTGCTACATTAAAAAAATTGCACCTTTGTATCAATTCGAGTAAATCATTTACAAAGAAGTTGGCTAACTTAGAGGTCAAAACAAGATCTCGTCATGTTTCTAAAAATTCTGCAGACTGAATTACACGTGTGAGCTCCTTCAAATTAGCCAAGACATGGCGTGGCCCTAAACTTTTAACACCAATATAATTCAAAAGCTGCTCCAAATCCTACAACCATGAAATATGTGTTATTAGGGACATGGTACAAGATCAAAATCAAGTAGAAAAATCAGCTTTACCATAAAAATTTTCACTAATGTACGAATAACCTGCAGGAATCTCTATCAAAAAACCATCGGTTAACAGGTTAAATCAGCAAGATTGCTAGCAAGCCTTCTCTAAGCCCCAGATTATTCTGCACCCCACCAAAAACTTGACTCGAAAAGAGAAACAAGTAAATAGGAAATGAAAAATGGAGTTCCAAGAACAGATCACCACCATCCTCTAGAGGAGAACCCTCAAGTTAAAAATAAAATCATTGTCTAGAAAATTTGCACACAGAATCAAATATAAACAAACATTTTCAGACTGAGTGAGTGCATTAAAATACAATGATATCTAATTCCTGAATATAGCCTAGAGAAGACAGAGAAAAGGCAGATGATGATAAATTACCTTGTTTAACAGGAATACAGCATAAGCTGCTCTTGTTGTATCTTGACCTTCCAAAAAGAGGGGAAATTCAACAGACTTTGGATTAGCATTGGACGATGAACTTGTTAACAAATCAGATGATGAAGGTTCAATGGAAGGTGCATAGTCATTAATATATGACCGAGAACCACCCAAACGCACAGGGTAACGCAAAGGAACTTCTAAGTAGGAGGCAATGAGTGACACAGCCTACAAGAGAAAGCAGGACAAACAAAGCACATATTAAATTATTCAAATAGCTAAAGAGCAATTAAAATATCTTATAACTGCTTGCACATGACAAATCACTATGGAATATATCTTTTAGATCAATATAAGCAACAATCAGAAAATCGTCTATTTCTGAAAATAAATTCAGGAACGTCTTCACAATTATTCAAAGATAAATGATCCATGATGCAAGCAACTGAGAAAAGAGAAGTACACACATGGGCAACATATCCCAGAGCAGTTGCAGACTTCTGGACCTCCTTCTTATCAGTGAAAAAACTCATCTTTGTGAAAGGAAGCATGGACAAATGTAGACCTAGAATTGTCAAGGATCCTTGATTGACGGGTTTAGATCCAGTGTAGTTCCCTGATAGACAGGAGTAAAATTAAGAAACAAGTAGGTAACTGAAAAAGAAATATGAGATCCTGGTTTCACAATATAGAAAAGTTATTATCATAGAATTGTCGCAGGACACGCAATTCCTCAATCAAAACCTAGATGATAAAAATGCACAAACAATGAACATGGAATGACAGCAAAACAACAGAAATGGAAACAGATACTATAGAAGTCAGGGTAACCACGTCTGAAGAAAATATAGGATGGCCATGAGCATTGAAAAGCTGCACAGCAATTTATTTGTAGAACTAAGATTGATGGAATATAAAGATGATTTCATGATAAACAACTTTTTTGTAGAATACTTCGATGTCCTTCCTTTTTTCCAAACAAAGTGCCACTGCAGAAGAAACTAAAAGAAAAAAATAACTAAGGGAACTAATTCCAACATTTATAGAAACCCCACAGTCATACTGGTTGTCATGATACTATGTAAATCATTTATAAATAGTAGCGCAGTTGGCAAGATTTAAAAAAGTCAAAAGAACTTCAAATGTGCAAGGGAAATTGTTTTGAAAACCTTGAACATGAGAACTAATAATAGATCCAACTTGATATACCTGCATTATATCCAAGCAATCCACAAGAGTAAATATTGGCTTGCAACGACTAGAAACTAACAATTACTTAATACAGGAAAATCCAAAAGAGAAGAATCTTAATCATTGTCCATACATTTAACTTCTTTTGGCATTTTATTAGTACAAAACTTTTATTTATTCACAACTCATTATCGTATTACCTGATATACTAGTGCTTGGAAATGATTCAAGTTCTTGCTCCTCCAAAGGTCCAGCTGATATCTTTACAGGATAAAGCAATGAAACTTGTGATATCATATTCCGTTGCCTCAATCTAAGCTTCTTCTGCAAGTTTCTAAGACGACCATAACCCCTCTCTCCAGAAAGTGACCTCTTTGATTCCTGTAATATAAATTAAGCTCTAACACTAACAGTGTATTATCCAAAAAACTTAAGGAAAAAAAAAAAAAAGACAAATATGCAAATATATATATATATATATATATATATATATATATATATATATATATATATATATATATATATATATATATATATATATGTATAACAATAAACAGTAAGAAAGTTTATAAGAAATTGGGTTTTTTTGAGGACAGA
>CANUEP010047990.1:0-23709 GCA_947857235.1 Jatropha podagrica | reverse complement strand
ATAGCAAAACCATGAAGCAATAATGCAGAAATTAAAAAAAATGCAGAAAAGCAGTAAAGAATCGCAAGGAGCGTAAGGGAGAAGGGGAATGTCCGTCAACACAGACTGTGCCTAAAAACGGAGCCCGGGGCCAGATTTTATAGGCGAAAAAGGACCCGAGGGCGGGCATGCCCGCCTGCTGGGCGGGCGTGACCGCCCTGCGAGGGCGGGCGTGACCGCCCTGCTGGGCGAGCATGGCCGCCCTAGCTGGGGCGGGTGTGTCCCGCCCTCTCTCTCTTTTTCACTTTCGGAGGCTTTTCCGGGAGTTCCGGACCTCCAAAAAATATTCCGGGACCAGTTCTGCGATCCTCATAATTTTTCGGATGTTTCATGTACCATTTTGGCATACTTTCGGTGAATTTCCAAAATGGCCTTCGGTCCGGCCGGGCTGTTTGCAGTCCGGGAAAATAGGCTTTTTGAGCCTAAAAATTGGGTATTAAAGGCCGACCGCAGCCGCTGTTGCCGACGGCTAACGCCGCCGTTAAGGGCGGCTGCCACCGCTGCGGCCGACAGACCTTCTAGTTTTTTCTCGTTCCGGAGAATTCTCAAAACTTGCCTTTTCAGTCTCAAAATTTGAGTATTCACAGTCATAAATTGTATGCTGAACAAATTGTTTAAAGAAAAGAAAAAGAGAAAGACGATCTAGTGTAAATATGAATTTTTTTTTTAAGCCATAAGGCTTGTTATTGAAATTTCAGAATATTAGCTTTTATCATAACACTTATTTGTTAGTCAATCTTGAATTCAATTTAATTTTGAATTGAAAGCACATTATGATAAGAAAATTGAGTATTTATCTATATATGAAAAATATATGAAACATAATAATGCGAAGTTAATTTTATTTGAGAATTTGTATACATATTATAAGCAAGTAAAACTAGACAAATAGATGAAATGGTCATAAGCATGACTGAAGTATAAGATTAAGTTTAAGTGTGGATAATGGAATATTTGAAAGCTGAAGGAGATTTTGGTGTGCTAAAAATACACTAAGGAGTGGCATTTTAGAGAACCCATAATAATCTGAAGAAAAAAAAAAGATAGAAAGCAGATTATAGAGATTTCGTGACAAGAATTATAAGATGAAGAATATTTTATTACAATGTACAAAATCTTAAATCCAATTGATATGCCAATATGAAATTGTTTGAATAAGGTTTAAAAGGGAAAGTTTATATTTAAATGCTTGAGGACATTAAATTTATTTCTTAAGTATTCTAAGCTATTGGAGGTTTTGTAAAAAAGAATATGGTAAGACTTTGATGAGTATGCAATCAGTTTATTATTTTCATTTTGACATTTTATAAGATTTTATTTCAATTGATTTCAATTTCCTTGGTTATGTTAGAATTTTTGGATAAGATATGGCGTTATTTGTTTAATTTTGAGATGAGTTTATTGAAAGGTGCTATAAGCACAGTATGATATAAGGTACTTGTGGCATAAGAGAGATAATATTTGAGTTTTTAAAGTCTAAGTATATTTAGTGATTTCATTCTTATAGACAATGGTTGTAAATCACAGAGATGAGATTAGAATATAAAGAAGGAAAATAGTAAAGAGACTTAGTAGATGTGACACTAGGGGTCAAAAATAGAAGAGCATTGGATTGGACTAAATAAGGTAAATGAAGAGGGAGAATTAGATGAAAGGGTCAATGTAGTGAGATGACTAATAAAAAGAAAAGACATAACTTAAGTAAATTGGATACAATAAGATATAATTTAATAAGGAATGTGTGGAATAAAGTAGTTCATTAATTTTGTACCAAAAGATTCAAAAGAATGAAGTAATTTGAGGTGTAGAAATGGTGACAAGGGAAATGATGAGGCAAAGCAGTAGGCAATACTTACGAATGGTTACAAAAAGAGAAAAAAAAAAAGAGGGAGTTATTAGAGTGAAATACAGTGTGTACATAGACAAATGAAGTAAAATGTTTTGTTAGATGCTTGTGAGAAATTGGAGAAATGGAATCGTATGAAGATATGATTACCTTTTTATTTAAATAAGTCTACCTGAATGCTATGTTAATGATAATATGAAATCAAAAAAAAATTTTAAATTCGTGAATAAGAAAGAAGAGCCAGAGGAAGGAAATAGAGACGTAAATTATAAGTTGTTATGAGTACGAACTACAGCATAGGTAGTAAGGTAACAGATAGATTTCAAAATTCAAAAAAGAAATTATATGTACAAAAAAGGGGACTAAATGACTTATAGTAAATACTTGGAGTTTATCCTAATGGTGACACGAAAATTTTTGCATTTGTAATAATTAATAAACTTTTGTTTCGAAAGAAAGTAAATTTTTATTCTTAAAGATTATTTTACCTAAAATTGAGAAAAATATTATGGGAAGATATTTTGCTTTACTAATATTTCGTGGCATATCAGAATTTAGAGTATAAAATTTGATATTCTAAGTTATCTCTTAAGAAGTAGGAGGAATTACTCTTCCCAAAAATTTGAGAATCGAGAGGCACCTAAGAAGTGAGATTTAGAATTTCTGGAATAATATATCTTACGACTTGAAGTTGAGAGCATTGGATTTTAGATACATGGAATATGACTTGATATGAGAATCCGATGATGATCATAAAAATTTTAGCTTCATAGTTAATTTGGAAACAAGATAGGTGAATTTTTGGATGTAAGAAATTGTTTATGATATATTTGTACAAATTTTAGAAACCGTTAGATGATAAATATTTTGAGTAGGTTATTAGAAGTTAAGAAATAAGTACGATAAATAATAGATAATGGACGCTTGTATAGAGTGGATGTGTCCTAAATGGGCATAGTCGAGTATTAAGCAGAGATATGAATAATGTCTAAAAGAACTTGTGAATTTTATGAGTTTGCAAGAGTTTGATCTCAGTTAAATCGTGATATGTTTATTTAGAAAAGACGTCTGATTTAAAATGATCCAAAGAGTATAAGTAATTATTGTTGGAATAGTGGGAACTTTCTTTATGGATATTTAGCATAAAGTACTCAATGAGATAACCAATATATAATTAATATAAATTGATGTGTGAGTAGAAAAAGTGGATCAACTGTAAGAAGGGTTAAAGAAGATATAAGTTTTATGACATGAATGAGAGTAATAAAGTTATTATTATTGCGATATGATTGAGATATAATAGAATTGAAATTTGGTATATATTATGAAATTTCGTGAGATATTGAGGTTCACACCTAGTATCAAAAAAAAAATTTGCTAACGACTACAGTTATCAAGCAACTGTAGGTTTGATTTTTCACGAAGCACTTTATGGTAAGGGATGAATATCTCCTACTTGTTAGGAATAATTAAGAAATCAAGAGTTAGTGGGATCCAAATTGATTCAAATCACATCTGGAAAGGAGTGCATATAATTGAAATAGAATTAAAATAGCTTTGGTAGATAGAAAAGCTATACGAACTTTAAGCATAAAGAAATGACATTTCGAAAAAGAGATATGGTCTTTCTAAAGGTATTTCTTATGAAAGGAATCGTTTGTTTTGGTAAAAAAAAGAAAACTGGCCCTTGGACACATTGAATTATATCTAATAGTTGCAAAAGTTAGAGTAGTGGTGTAGCAATGAGATTCACTTAATGAATTTCCCTCTTATACACCTAGTATTCAATCTATCGATGATAAGAAGATATATTTCTAATTTTGCCTCATGTATTGAACCACGGGAAATCCAAGTAATGAAGACTTACATACGAAGGGATACCAGTTAGGATTCTCGACTTTTAGACTTGTAAATTCTGGTCTAAAGAGATTCCTACGGTTAAAGTGATGTAGAGAAACCATTCTGTCAGGGAATGCACGTGGAAAGTGGCGACTGTAATGCAGGAGAAATTTCCTTGTCTTCTTCATTCTGAGTGAGAGAATATGATCATTGTCATTGATTATAATCTTTCCTTGATATATACTTCGTTTATTCTATGCCTAATATGTTGTCCTCCCTTGTTTATTTTAAAATTCAAGGATGAATTTTTATAAAAAGATGAGAATTGAAATACCCAAAAAATTTAATTTCAGAAAATATTCATTTAAAATTTAATTTCAAAATTTTAGCCAATAAATTTAAGTCATGTAAAGATTAATCAGACCCATTAACCCATTTGATTTTGTTGAAAACCGATTGAAAATCAAGAGGATTTATTGAACCGGACCAAACCAGTCCGAATCGAACTGGAATGGTCCAGCACAATCTAGAAACCCTAGTGGTACTTCTTTTTTGTTTTTCTTTCTCTTCTTCCTTTCTTCTCCCTGCAGCAGCTACACTTATTCTTCTTCTTCATTTTCTTTCTTCTTCTTCTTCTTCTTCTTCTTCTTCTCTCTCTCTCTCTCTCTCTCTCTCTCTCTCTCTCTCTCTCTCTCTCTATGCACCGCCAGCAGCGCCATTGCTATCTCCAGCAGCAGCGCCTCAGGCTAGTGATGTCTGCGACAGCTCCTCCGGCCTTCTCTGTCGATCGCGTTGCGTCACACGCCTCTGGTTCAACTGGTTCTTCGCATCGCGACCTCCAACCGCTGCTCTCTCCTCCGCGTGACCACTAGCCGCTGCAAGTCGTCGTCCAGTAGGCTTCAACGTTGCCGTTCCTCCTTTGTGCGGCCGGTTCCAGTGAGCTCTAGCGACTTTGACCAGATTTCAGCCACAAACTTCGTGATTCAAGCTCCGATTTGTGATTTTGGGATTGTGTGATTAAGGGTATTAAAAATTTCCCTAGAAATTTTCAGTTAATTCCTTAAATTTTAATTTTGTGAAGAAATTAGTTGATTGTAGCAATTGATTTATTAATTGTGGTTTTGAGATATTGATACGGTAATTAAATTAATTAAAGAATTTGGATTTGTTGAAGTTAATTATAGGACTTAATAAAATAAATTGAAATATTTTGGTTAACTAAGGATTAGTTATGGTTAGTGTCAAATAAATTAATTACGGGTATTGATTAAATAAATTGATTGTAGGATTTTAATTATGGATATTAGCAAATACTAGTTGGTTGAGGATTAGATTAATTAAAGGTATATTATGGACTAAAAATAAGTTAATAGCAGAATTTATTAATAAAAAATTCAAAGATTTAATTAGTAGAATATATCAAGTGTGCATTTTATTAATAAGTTTACTGGTTCTAAAATAAAAATATATATTAATGGACTTTGTTTTTTAGGTTTTTATATGTGAAAATATTACTAGTGGGTAATTGATAAATTTGAATTAAACGAGAATGAATTACTTCCGGAATAAAATTATATTTTTTAGGTTGGTTAGAATTAAGAATTTTGTTATTAAATATAAGTATATTTTTATGGTTGTTAAGGACCGATCGAGATGAACAAAATAAATGATTATTAAACATTTAGAGACTACGACTAAATTAAGTAATGAAAAGAATTGTTGGCGAAAGGATTATATTTATTTGAAATAAAAATATTATTGACAGTAAATTTAGAGTATTTTAAAAATTGCGACGAAAAATAAAATTGATTAATATTTAGCAGCTAAGTGGTGCTGAATTTCAATTAGACTCAGCTGAGAGAATAGAACGTAGTTTGTTAGATTAATTCTTTATTTATTATTTCAAGTTAATTAGTTATGTGATGAGTTCCTTTATATTTTAGATTTATAGATCGTCTGGGCTCATCCACTGCCTGTCCAAACTAAAATCGGAATTAGGATATAAATATCCTAAAATCATTGTGGGTAATAATAAATAGTGCATGACATGCATTTTTATATCATCATAATTTAATTGGCATATTATTATGGTCATACATATATATATACATATATATACTCACATATCGTTAATTAATTATATAATATCCTTTGGATTATCATATAATCATAATTGCTTCATAATGATTGATGCGATGAATTTCGATTGTATGGATTATTGATGAAATATGATGTGCTATGAATTGCCTTGATTGAGTGAAGTTGGGATGAAGTGGGTCACCATATGTTGTGAATGCGGTCTGGGACCGTTGGCCATATATTGTGAAAGCGATCTGGGACCATTGGCCATGAATTTGTGAAAACGGTCTGGGACTGTCGGCTATGTATAAGAAAAGAATATGTGCCCCGTGTGCATCCAATGATGTAAATGATGTGATATAACCACAGGTTGATCTCCTGATGGTATGAAAAGAAAAGTGAATAAAAAAATGTACAATATGAAAGGGCTGGTTAAATTTGGACCATTCGACCAGGTATAGGGGATTGGCTTTCTGATGCACACATATAAGAAGATGAGTTATGTGAGAAGACAACTCATCAGGGGCTATGGTGACGCCATAGGCTAATTTCCATGTGATTGATTATTTGAAGATGAAATAATTGTGAATGCTGATGCTGCGACAAGTACATGACTGACAGCGTGATAAGTTTTGTGGTTAGAGATGTATTTTGCATGATTGTTTGGCCATGCATTATTTATTATTATTCACTGAGTTTGGTGAAACTCACCCCTTCCTTTCATAAATTTTTCCAAGAAATAGAGGTATCGCTGATTCATAAAGGGTTTATTTTTTTCTCCGCGGAGACACACTATTTAACACTAACTTTGAAAATGTTAATGTATGAATTATCTGAGATGTTGGAATATCATGAATATTCTAGTTCAGTTCCGTAGTCAAGACGACAAATTAATATTTTGATATGTAAAAATTTTTGTATATTGATAAATAATCTGTAGAGTATTTTTGAAATTTGGAGAAATTATGAGAGAAAAAGTTTGACTGTATTATGACCAGTACATTGTGCATTAATTGTATTTTAATTCAAAGCGTATAAGCCCGAGCTGTGAATCGAATGTGATATTGAAGCTGAGCCAAGAATTTTACTGACTGATTATTGGACCTTGTCATAATATGGGCTTACTGTTTCCAAAGTAAGATATTATTAAAGATATATTTTGAAATGATTCAGGCTTACTATAGGTCTCGGGGACCTTAAACTTATTTAGGTTCTAGTGCCGATTCAGCCCATGGTTTGGGTCGTGACAGTCAGTTACGCGTATGTCACAGTATCAACATCTACAATTATTCCATATTCAATTAATCAATCACGTGGAAATTAGGTAATGGCGTCACTGAAACCCCGATAAGCTGTCCTCTCACATGACTCATCTTTTTATACGTGAGCATTAAGGAGCCAATTCTCATACAAGGCTAATTGATCCAATTCTCGCTTGACCGGCCCTCTCATTATTTTTCCATGCTCACTTTTCTTTCCATACCATCAGGAGGTCAACCTTTGGTCATTCATATCATATCATTATATATCATCAAATACACACTGGGGCACTGATATCTCCATACATGGCCAACGGTATTAAGACCGCTCTCACAAGCCTATGGTGACCCAAATTCTAATTCTACAGAATCAAGACAATTCACATCACAACACATTTCATCAATAATTCATCTAATTGAAATTCATAAGATCGATCATTATTATGCAATTATAATTATACGATAATCAATAATAATATTATACAATTTATTAACGAATATATATATCAATAATGATATACCAAATAAATTACAATGACATGAAAATGCATATCAGTATCATTTATTATTACTTACTGTGATATTAAAATATTTAAATCCTAATTCTGATTCTAGTGTGGAAAAGCAGTAGATGAACTCAGACGATTTAGGAATTTAAGAATATAGAAAAAACTCATCAAATAATTATTTAATACAAAATAATAAATAAAAAATTAATCCAATAAATTACATCATATCATTTCTAGTAAGACTAATTTAAACTTTCTATTACTTAATTGCTAATATTAATTAATTCGATTTCTCGTCACAACTTTTAAAATAATTTAGATTCACTATCAATATAATATAATCAATAATATTCTCATTTCAAATAAATATAATCTTTTCACCAATAGTATTCTTCTCACTTAGTTTAATTACAACATCCAAACATTCAATAACTATTTAATTTATTTACTTCAATTATTCTTTAATAATCACAAAATATGTCTTTATATTAAATCATTTAATTCGTTAATTCTTATAACTTTAAAAATATCTTCATAGTTCTATTTAAAAATTAACCAACAATAACTTTTTAATACCATATTTTCTTCTTATTAAATATCCTACTTTAATGCTCTAATTTAAATCAATATACTAACAATTTCACTATTAAATCCACAATCTAATATTAATCAATCTCCAAAAATGCCCTTTATATTTACACTATAATATCTAGCATAAAATTCTTTAATTAAAATTAATTAATAATTAAACTATTTTTATTAATTAAAATTTTTTTATCTAAACTAATTTTCACTGCCTTAATAAAATAAATTTTCAATCTCCAATAATTCAACTAGTTAAATTTTTTAATTTTATTAAAAAATATTCTACTATGAATGTTATTACCGATCTTCAATTTATTTTCAATTAATCAACTACTAAATCAAATATATACTATTCAATACCATAATTAATAAATCAATTCCAACAATAAACGATTTTTTCACACAATCAAAATTGAAGTAATTAACTAAAAATTTTAGCGATATTTTCAATACCCTCAATCACATAATATAGTCTCAAAAATCAAAGATCAGAAACAATCAAAGCAAAGGATTGCTGGATCGAAGAATCGGTTGCTGGAGCGGTGGAGACTGGTGGCGGCGGCGCTGGAGCTCGCTGGACTCAGGCGACTTGCAGTGGCTGGCCGGTGGTCGCGCAGAGGTGGCTGGAGGCCTGAGGCGGCGAGACACTTCTGTGGTTGCTGGGCTTGTGGCAGCGCGATGTAAAGATGGAGGGAGGAAGGAGCAGCTGCTGCTAGTGGCGCCGCTATTGCCGCTGGTGGCACTGCTGCTGCTAGTGGCGGCGTGGCGCAGAGAGAGAGACGGTGAAGGAGAGAGAAAAAAAGAAGAGAAGAAGAAGAAGAAGATGAAGAAAGAAAGAATGACAGAATGGTGGTGTAAGGGAGAAGAGAAAGAAAAGAAAAAGAAAGGGGAAAAAAAAAAAAATGATGTCATTGAGTTTCTAGAATGCACTGGGCCATTCCGCTCAATTCGAATTAATTTCATCCAATTTGATTTTTAATCATTTTTGGTAATTTAAATAAATTTATGTGTCCGATTAACTTTGATGTGATTTAAATTTACGGACTAAAATTTTAAAATTAAAATTAAAATAAATATCTTATAAAATTAAAATTTTTAGATATTTCATATATATATATATAAAATAAATTATATTTTTATTTCAATATATATATATATATATATTGATTTATTTTTTATTTTGTTAATAAAAGATCGCTCTATATTTATTACTAGTGATATATTTTTGTTATTTTTTTTAATAGCATTATAAAAAAATTTCATTCAAAAATCGATAAATTATATATATATATATATAATGTTGTCAATTTTATTTTTATATTATTAGTAAAATAAATAATATTAGGATATATTTTTTTGACACATGTTCGAGTGGGTCGAAGAAGTATGTACGACACAGTTACTTAAAGATGTAAGTATAACTTGCAATAAAACAAAAACCTACAAAGAACAAAATAAATTGGTGGCGCATTACGCACCACGTATGTTTTGGGATAAACACGTATGTTTTAGGATAAACAGACGACTTTGGCTTCCCTTCGCGAGTCTTCTGTCTTATGCTTCTAAACGCACTCTCCGTCTGTTGATCCCTTATTTACAAAATTAAAGGGTTAGATCTGCTCGCTCTTCCCTTCCTTTCGAGGTAAAACCCTAGTTTCTTAACTTCTATTTTAATCATCCCTTTTTTCTGGTGATGATATTGATTGTTGCCTTTCTAACGATTCATTTAACTTATTGAACTGTTTAATTAGCAATTTTGGAATCAAATTATGTTTTAGTTTTCAGAAAATCGGGATCTCAATAAAAATGTATGTATAGGTCTTTCATCTTTAGTTGATTGTTTTGAGAAATTAATCTAAATATTAGCTTTGAATTTTATGATCCTTATGGGTGTCTCCTCTTTTTTATTGAAAAAAAAAAAAATAAAATTAAGATAAAGATGATAATTTTATTGTTTACAGTGCGAATGTCTATTCATTTCTTGATCTACCCAGAATTAAGCACTCATAGTTTGTGTCTTCAGATGTTAGCTTTATATTTTTGAATTTGACTTTCTGATTTGATCTTCAACTTCAGTATATTTGAGTTTCATGACTGTTTATTTCAATAATAATTTGAACTTCATAGTTCAGAATTGATTGGCTGAGGAATTGGCAGCTTAATAGGTTTATTTATTCCAAAACTATGTATGCTAAAACAGATATTGAGGAAAATCTTTCCTAACTATTTCAATTGCATTCATTTACTTCTAGTTTGAAGTTTAGGACCACATGAGGATGCTAAAAGTTATGATAAAAAATATTTTAATGTTTGAATAAGAGCCAAATTCAGTTGACGTATTATAAAAATACTGTCTTAATTTGGTGCTTAACATAAAATTGGAGTTAATTAAGTACAATTGAAATCTGAGGAGACTGATTTGGAGCAAATTTTTTAATTCAGTTCTATTTAATTGCCCAACAGACCTATATCTATCTATATGAAGAAGAAATTATATAATAAAGGGTATTTTTACATATACAAATGGTACTTTGAATTTTGAATGAGCTTGAAGAAATTAACATTCAAGTTCTGTTTTATGGTGTAATTAATTTGAAACTTGCAAGTGGGGCTGCAATCATAAAATGTCACAAAGATCTGAGTAAATAAGTTTGTTAGGCTGAAAATGGCTGTAATCACTGTACTTGTACTGATCTTCCTATATTAGAAACAACACTTCGTTCTCTACCTTGTGTGGTAATTGTTAGCATTTCGTCTGTTGCTTTTTTCTTTCTGATTTATTTTTTTTTTTTGGCTTAGTTTAAATTTCATGGGAATATCAGAGCACCCATCAATAATTTATACACTTAATTCTGTAACATTTTGGTCCTTGTATAAAATTGATACACTTAGTTCATAGAACAATGTTTTCCTGATTAATTTGAGAGATTTCATTCTTTGTTATCTCAATATTAAAATCTTTTGTACCATGGTTTAATTCTTCTTTGTATAGTTTTTAATTAGGCATATTTTGGAGTAGACTCAATTTTATTTAAAGTCACATAACCTCAATTTGTTATTTATTTGATGCATGAACTTTAACTTTTCTGTGACTTTGACACCCCTAATTTTTAATTCCATCCCATAAAATAGTCCTTCCGTCCAATTTTGAAGCCTTTTGCTGTAAATCAGTTTAAAGACATGGAATTAAAGGAGATAGAAATAAATTAAATGATAACTGATAACCTTATTGTCTTACATGTAAGAAAATATGATGCAATAATATGAATGAATTAAATTACTGCAATTGATAGACAGAGAGCAAATCACAAAAGAATGAAAAAAAGCTGCCAATTAATTTCTTTTTATTGTTCTTAATCAAATAATAAATGATATTTAGCAAGTTCAAATGATTACTCCTAATAATGAATGATTAAATAAATTACAATTGAGAAAAAAAATGAAACAACACAAAATAGAACAATAAAAGCATTAACAATGAATCAAAGAACAAAGGATTGAATATATATATATATATATATATATATATATAAAACAAAAGAAACAAAAGTTCAAAGAAGCAAAATATAAACTAGATTTAAAAACTAACAAATAAGATAATTAATTACAAGAAAGAGTAGGCCAATTGAGTCTTTGCTGCTTGTGATTAAGATTTTTGGATCGGAAATGAATACTAGAGGCACAGTGCTGTGTTGGGTGTGTTTTCAAAGAACGCAGAAATTCCAGTGATCCATCAGCTCCTCCCCTGCTGTACAATCATTTCACAAAAAGCACAAAACCTAGTCCCACCCAATCCACCTCCCTACTACCATAATTTTCCTTTTTAAAAT
This sequence comes from Jatropha podagrica, assembly GCA_947857235.1. Taxonomy (NCBI): domain Eukaryota; kingdom Viridiplantae; phylum Streptophyta; class Magnoliopsida; order Malpighiales; family Euphorbiaceae; genus Jatropha; species Jatropha podagrica. The sequence continues at coordinate 11,723 of CANUEP010047990.1, read as the reverse complement.
TAAACTCAATTTTCCAATTAGTTCAAGGGAAAAAAATATTTATGTGGCTCATCCTTCCGACCATGTGACCCAGTCTCAACATTGCCTAATGAATAGGAGCATTTGCTCTATACGTGCTAGCTTCTCTCATAAATTGTATCAACCCATCTCTATCTTTTTAACCTCTCTCCCCTATTAGGTTTCAACTGTTTACCCCTGGACTCATCTAGCTAATTACAAGACCACCTGGTTGTACCAACATCTGCATCTGCTAAATGCTCTTCTATGAAATATTTCAATCCACATCTTATCGACAGTATTGCTAGAGACTTGATTCTTGCTACCATAACCTGCTCTTTATAAGATTTTGTAGAAACTAAATGAGCTTATTATATATATATATATATATATATATATATACACGGGAAAATAAAAATAAAGGATTAAAAGAGGAAGAAAGTACAAAAATGACATCTCTACCTGAATTCTTAATATCTATGTATAATGAAATCAATCTCAAATCACTTTTCTCCTTTGAATCACACTTTTAAGCACTTGTTAAAACTACAGTATTATATTGGTAGATTGTTATGGATATATAAAATTGTAAATATATATTGTTGTTCAATGCTCATAGTTGGAGGAGCTATTTTCTGAAATTTTGCTGAGCATTGACTGTTTCAGGAAAGTGTAACCAGTTTGTCCTGCTCTTAAAGAAAAAATGGGTACAGTGGCCACTGGGTTCAATATTTATGTATATTCTTTCAAGACTAAATATTTCTGTGTCCTCTTCCATCTCTATTTTTCCCCGTTCTGCCAAAAAAGCAAGCCTGCAAGCATGCATTCTGATTTGTGTTTGTGTCCCTTAAATGTCTTCTAAAAAATATATATATTTTTTGCTATTATTTTTTATGAATTTGAGAGCATGTTCTGTTTTCTTCTGGTTCACTATGCTTCAGATGCATTATCTCTTTTATTTTATGGAAATTGCCTTTTGAAATATTGTATAACCCTGGTTTTGCTTGTGATTCAACTTAAAGTGAACTGAAATTTGATTGTTTAATTATTTTAAGTTAATCCAGTAAGGTCAATTGATAGGTGTACCTTTGTGTTTTTATTTTTTATCTTTTGTAACTACTTATTTTGGATTATTTTTGTTGATGAGCATTTTTCCTGCTGTATTTTGCAGATTGCTGGCAATATGTTACGGATAACAGTTTAGTACCCAATTGCTGGCAAGAAGAGTTGGGTCTCAGTTGATTTTTTGACCCTGGAGGGAGGAGCAGATAGGATGTCAAGTGGCAGAGATACCCACTGGTGTTATAGCTGCAGTCGGTCAGTTCGTCCACGTGGGCGAGATGCAGTTTGCCCCTACTGTGGTGGAGGATTTGTTCAAGAACTTGATGAATTGGAGCCATTCAGCCCATTGGAGTTCTTTGGATTGGATAGTGATCATGATCGGGATCGAAGATTTGGACTCATGGAAGCTTTCTCAGCCTTAATGAGGCAGCGATTAATGGACAGAAGCCATGACATTAGGAGAAGCCACGACATTAGAATGAGATCAGATCCTGTTTCAATTCCTGGACGTAATCCAGGCTTTGGTCCTATGTTGATTTTTGGTGGTGAAGTTCCCATTAGGTTGTCTGGAAATGGTGGGTTTGAAGCTCTTTTCCAGGGTACGCCTGGAATTGCTTTTACACGAGGTAACGCTGGTGATTATTTTATAGGCCCTGGGCTGGAAGAATTGTTTGAGCAACTTTCAGCTAATGATAGGCGGGGTCCTCCACCAGCTTCAAGATCATCTATTGATGCAATGCCTATCATTAAGATTAGCCAGAGGCATCTTCGTTCTGATTCACACTGCCCAGTCTGCAAAGACAAATTTGAGTTGGGAAGTGAGGCAAGACAGATGCCATGTAATCACATGTATCACTCCGATTGCATAGTTCCATGGTTAGTTCAGCATAACTCATGCCCTGTCTGCCGTCAGGAGTTGCCATCACAAGGATCGAGTAGTAGCAATACTTATCAGACGTCAGGTTCTCGAAGTAGAAACACCAATTACAATGGAAGAGACAGTAGCAGGGAAGGAAGAAGGAATCCATTTTCATATTTGTGGCCATTCCGCTCAGCAAGTTCCAGTTCTAACCGTGATGGGACTGCAGGTGGCAGTTCATCCACTGTACATGAAAATAACCACCAGATGGGTTATTCAGGATGGCCTTTTGACTAGGACTTGCGTGGTATGATTTGTTTGTGTTATGTAATCATAACTTGGCACTGTAACTATTAAATCAAAAATGGTTTGAAGCTTTGAAGTCTTCATGTCCTGGAGTCTCTTGTTAAAAGGTGATTGAGAGCTGTTTGTGTCTATTCTCCAGCTCTTTTTTTTTTCCCCTTTTTAATATATTATCATTGTAAAGAAATTGGTCTTTGCTTAATTAATTGCATTTTTGAATATTTATGATCGTCATGTTGCATTGGTTACCCTACCGCGAAGTAGGGAAGACAGGATATGGTTTTTGTTTGCCTACTGCATTTGGCTTTAAAATCTGCCAAAGGGGAATCATGAACGACCTCTTTAGGCAGTGGGATTTTTGCTGAGGGGAAGTACTACCCGATTTTACTCCTATATTTTCAAAAATAAATCATTTTTTATTTTTATTTTTTACTTTTGTTATACTGTTTTAAATCATTTTTTTGATAAAATATTAAGAAAAACGACAAATATATTAGTTATTTTTTTATTTAATATTTTGCTATAAAAATTATAATGTATATATAAATATAATGAATTAATGTGTTTTTAAAAAGATGAATAAATATAATAAAAAAATAATCGAAACAAAATGTGAACAATATTTTATGATTGTGACAAGGTGGAAAAACGAAAACAATTAAAACTCAAGCTAAATAACACATCTAAAATTAAGAAGTAATCAATTGATAAAGAGAAGTCATTGACATAAAATAATAATAATTCCTATAATCAAAGAAAATTTTTGGTGGTATTTTTTCTATAAGAATATGTGTATGGATGATCTATTATAAAGTGGTAAATAGATAAGATTTTTAATTTATTATAGTTATAATTCTAAATAATTGATAATTAAGATAACACTCCTAAATTTTGAGTTTAATTTTATTTATTGTCTTTTAACTTATATCATTTTCCCCTCTGATGTCCCTAATTTTCAAAATGTTCTAATAAAATTGTTGTACTTATTAATTTATACTAAAATCTAAAATCAATAAAATCATTCATAATTCTACTAGTATATCAAATTGGCAAAAAGTGTCATATAGTCAGTGTCATGTTAGACCATTAATACTTTATCTCTCCTCACTTATCTAGCTCTTTTTTCCTCTTGTTTAGAAAATCTTTTGACTAGATTTGCTATTCTGAAAATCGAGTCAAGACGAGCAACTTCCTCGATTCACTGAATGATCATTTTGACCTCATTTTCTTCGTCTTTGTTGTCACCACTATTACATCAACTATAACGATAGAAGACGAATCTTTCAGAATAACAAATCTGGTAAAGAGATTTTTTCTCTTCGTTATTCAAATAATCCTCGACAATGGTGAAATCGTCCCACTCAGACTAACACTCATGGCTTAGAGCAAATTGATGGTGTTCAGTATGGGAAAGGATTTTAAGATGGGTGTGTGATCAAAGTAGTGTATCTCTTACTACTTATCCTTGCAACAACACTCGATGTTAGCGATGAGAGCGTCAAAGGGAACAGACTCATGGTGGAGAGAGTTATTAAAGTTGAAAAAAATTAAAAGTGGAGCAAAGCTTAAGACGACAGTGACGGTTGTTGGAGGGCTTGGAAGGGGAGTGATAAGTCTTGCATGCAAAATAAAAGAAAAATCTCTTAGTGTCATGTGGACACAACGTGAAAGGATTTTAAAAAATCATGGCTATGCTTGAAATCAGAGATAAGAAATAAATAGGAGAGAGAAAAAGCTAAATAAGTAAGCAGAAATAAAATATTAGTGGGTTAATGTGTTATTATTAAATGATTTAAAGCTACCTAATCATTTTCAACACCAAAACTCAATTTATACACCTTTATACATTTCTCAACTTCTCATGACTTGGAGGCATTTTACGACATAGAAAACATTTAAACTCAATAAATAAGATTAGATAACTATCTCAACTCATACAGCCACATAAATGCTATCATACATTTAGTGCTATCATACATTCAGCTTAACTATTTGGTTATTACAAAACGAGCAAACATTATGTATGACCACATATCAATCACAGTTAGTACCATTTTAAATAGTCACGACAAGTGGTAATTGGGTCTGTAATGTCACCAACTCTAAGGACCAAACACAACCAACTCCACCATATATCCAAACTAGAATTCAAATCGCATGGTTCTTATTATATGTATTAAGGTAGCCAATCTCCATTTTGACTTAATGGGCTTGGCCTGTCTAATATTATTTTATTTTGTTTTCATCAATAACGTGCGTTAGGTTATAGGATGCACAAGGGGAGACACCACTCTCTACATTTATGGCTAATTTCACCATTGTGACCCACATTATTGTAACTCCATGACACAATACAACCATTTCATATTCAGTCATAAGAATCATAACATTCAAAGAAAATATAAAATATTTAAAGCATATATATATATACACACACACAAATATGCCAACATCCGTATATTTATAATACAATCATGGCATACACACTTATATGACATTTTTATAGGGAAAATTAGAACCTTATTCATTTAGTATTTTAAAATTAACTACTCCTTATGGCATACACGCCTATATGACTAATAATATGTAATAGTAAAATTATAAAAGAATAATATATATATATGTATATATATATATATATATATATATATATATATATATATATATATATATATATATATATATATTGAGTGATATTAGATTCCTATATAATTTCTAATTAATAATTACCGAAAGATCTTCGTTATCTTTATCCAGATATAAATAGTATTCTTCTAATGAAAATACTTCTAACCAACTCTAGAAAAAAGGCTCAAAAAGATTGAATAATCTAAACCTAATTTTTAGTAGTTAATAAATGATGCAGTGAGCGTGGAATACATTTTTCATTTTTATTTTTCTTTTACAAATAAAAAAATCTTTATTCTTAACCTTCATAAATATTAACAAATACTTAGATATAACTTGTTGTTCTAATAGAGCCATAATCAGCGACAACTCCTCACACGAAGGATCAGAAGCTTTGTTAAGGAGTTGATCGATGAAGCTGAGCTTGATTTGAAAGAAGGCAACTTGTATTATGTTGTTTCCATTGGGTACTTCTGTATCTGTATTTATCCTTGTGGTTTGCGACATATATATATATATATATATATATATATATTTATTATGGATTTGATTCTTATTCCACTAGATGTCGAGATGCATGAGAGTAATATATGAATTTGATTTCTTCTGTTACTTTTTGATTATGAAATAGTAGCTTTTCAGGGTGTTTTCAATCAACCATAAAATAAAACACGGAATTATTATTATTATTATTATTCAGCTTTCATTGAGTACGAAGCATACAATAACACAAGTTATTTTCCCTTCATTTTTTACTTGACTTTACTTTACTTAGTGCGTTGAAGATGGGATAGTTTTAACTATAGACTCATTCATATATTCTTGGTAAGGACAAAAACTGAGTGTATAAGAAAAGTAATTCCTAGTTTCCATCTCCTCAATTTCCCGCCACCTAAAATTAAATTAAATATTACTACTACATAATATGCGTTTGTAAAATAAGCAGATAGTTATAATAAGCCAAAAACTCCAATTGACCTTTATCTTGATTAACCAGAAAAAAATACATGTAAAAGAACAGATAACAATTAATTCCTCGACCTGAAAGTTTTTCAATTAAGCTACTAATTAACTACCATTGTTCTTCATGTCAAACAGAACTGCATGGCAAAATGACATTTTAATTATCATTGTGTATTAAGTTAGATGCAAATTTTGAATCTGCATAAAAAATCTCTTGCAATTTTCCTCTCCTTACACTAATAAGCTAATACAATATACTTGTATTAATTCTATGCTAAGCAAATCATAGCTCCAATTATTTGGAATTCAATGGCAATTAGGCAACCGTTGTCTTGTTGATTGCACATCACATTCTAACTTCGTATGCTGGTGTTTTGACTGATGAGGTTTTTGTTGATTTTTTTAAAAATAATTTCATCCTTTGTAGTTTTGCTGGAGCAACTGGACTGTTATTGCTTTTTGCTTTGCTAACTTATATAATTTGGGGATGTTGTCTACAGAGGAAATATTTATCTTTTTTTAGAATATATTAAATATTAATTAGGTTTTTTCCAATTTTTCCATGGTATATTAGAAGAGCAAAGCTCAAACTAAAAAAGTAGATGTCTTTTCCTGCTATGAACGAGCAGCTGCCAGGGGCGGAGGATGATCGATTGACTAAACAAGTAAAGCATAAACAAGGTCCGAACCCTCAGGAGGAGCTTAACTCGGTGATTGGTTTATCACATCGCGACAAAGTCACGTAGGGCATGGAGTTTGAGGTGGAGGAGAAAGATGATTCTTTAAATACTTCAAATGTGGATATTCCGATAGGAACCTTCTCGATTGACAGGTCTGGTGTAATCCTAGCTATTCAAATTGCAGAGGACTTCCAAGACCAATTAGCATGTAGATGGAGATGAGCTGTCGTTATTAGGGTTTGGGGAAGGAAGATGGGTTATAAAGCCATACACTCGAGAATCATGGCTTTATGGAAACCAAGTGGGGGTTCGAAGATGCAGGATATAGGAAATGACTTATTTGTTTTTGTTGAGGAAAGCCCTACTATTACTGTTCATTAAAATAAAAAATGATGCATGTGTTAGTCATTTTTGGTTCTTTAGATATTTTTGATATTTTGTACTCTCATCATCATTCACATCCTTGATTAGTTTAGAATTGTTGTAAAGGTATGGAGGAGCTTAAGTTTTGCAGAAGTTTGATGGACAAACTTCCATAATTTGTAGAAGTTTGGTTAACAAATTTATTTAGAAACTTTGTATAAATATCAGTTTGAAGTGAATGAAAAATTGTCTTTCCTTCATAACGTTTAAGCTCAGTTTCTTTAAGTAAATATCAGTCCTCTTTTTTTCTTTTTACACCAATAGTGGTATCAGAGCTCCTTGTTCTTGAGGGATGTGAGAATCCTTGAGAGAAAGCAAAGAGAAAAACCCACAAAAAAACAAAATAGATCTAATCATTTTTTCAGTGGTTGCTTCACTTTCAATGGCTTCCAACAACACTTCCCTCTCACCTCCACATTTTAATGGCAAGAAGTACCATATTTAGGCTATAAAAATGAGAGCTTATCTAATGGGTTGTAGCTTGTGGCAATATATTGAAGAAAACAGAGCACCACCTCCTCTTCGTCAAAACCCAACTCTTCAACAAATTAGACAACACGAAGAAGAAGTCGCCAAAGCTCCAAAAGCTCTCTCTTACTTCCATGCTATCGTGTCAGATCTAATCTTCACTAGGATCATGACATGTGAAACCCCTCATGATGCTTAGGAGAAGTTAGAAACAGAGTATCAAGGGTTTGATAAAACAAAACAAATGCATATTTTTAATTTAAGCAAAGAATTTGAGATGTTAAATATGAAAGATACAAAGAAGGTAAAGGATTATATTGAAAGAATGAAGATAGTAAATTCAAATCAGGTTGTTGGGAGAAGAATTGGAATAGAAGAGAATAGTTGAGAAAGTGATTGTGACTCTCCTTGAAAAATTTGAAGCAAAAATTTTCTCTCTTGAGGACACTTGGACATGTCTCAACTCACATTAACTGAGCTATCAAATGCTCTATAGGCTGTTGAACAAAGGAAAGCCTTTAGAGAAGAAGGAAATACTACTGAAAGTGCTGTTGCAGCTACCCAAAAGATTAGAGCCCAAGGAGGATTGATGGATCAATTGAAGGAGTAGAAAAATAGGAAAAATTGGAGAAGGAGAGGCAAAATAGATAAGTATCCATCTTGCGCCCTTGTAAAAGAACAAACCACAGTGAAAAATACTATTGGTATAGGCCTAGAGCTTAGTGTAAGACCTGTAAACAATTTGGTCACATTGAGAAAGTTTGCAAAGAAAATTTGACCCAGCAAGCTCAAGTTTAGCCATAAGCCATTGAAGACACAAATCATGAAGAAAATCTCTTTGCTGTCATTGAAATTGAAAAATGTGGTGTATCAACTGAAGCAAAAAAGCTGTGGCTAATTGATAGTGGCTGCACACACCACATGACTACATATGTGAAGATTTTTAAAGACTTGGACATGAGTTATTCTTCAAAGGTGAGACTCAGAGATAAGAGACTTTTCAATGTCAAAATCAAAGGAGTTGTTGTGCTACAAACTTCTTCAGGTACAAGAGTTATTTTAGATGTTCTTTATGTTCTTAAAATAAACCAAAATTTGCTCTTAGTTGGTCAATTGCTAGAAAAAGATTATACTTTAGCGTTCAAAGATAAAAGATGTGATGTTATTGATCCTATTGGAGTATAAATTATTCTCGGCAAAGATGAAAAAGAAAAAAAGTTTTCTAATAGATTGGAAAACAATTGAGATTGAAACTTGTCTTAGTGCTAAAGAACAAACTTGAGTGTGACATGAGAGACTTGGTCATGTCAATCTTAAATCATTAAAATTAATTCAAAATAAGAATTTAGTTACTGGCATGACATGTATAACTGAGAATACTAACATTTGTGAAGCTTGTCAAATTAGAAAACTCAGTCAAATACCATTTCCAATTAATCAAGCTTGGAGAGCTTCAACAAAGTTAGAATTAATCCATGCATATTTATGTGGCCCAATGAGTATTTCTTCTTATAGTGGCAGGAGATACTTTCTTTTATTTATTGATGGCTTTACCAGATACTCTTAGGTATATTTTCTCGAAAAAAAATTAGAAGCTTTCATCATATTTCAAATATTCAAAGCCAAAGTTGAGACTCAATCTCGTTCTTTGATCATGATTTAAGGTTCGATAATGGGACCGAGTACACTTCTAACTAGTTCAATGAGTATCTTCAAAAGGCTGGTATTTACCACCAGCTCACAGTCGCTTACACACCTCAACAAAATAGTGTAAGTGAATGAAAGAACATATCTGCGATGAATATGGCTAGATGTCTCTTATTTGAGAAGAATTTGCCAGAAATTTTATGGGCTGAAGTTGTAAATACAGCTGTATACATTCAAAATCGATTGCCAACTAAAGCACTTGATGAGTGAACTCTATTAAACCTTCTATAGCTCACTTCAATCTTTCGTTGTATATGTTACTCTTTTATTGTTGAAGCAAAAAGGGGGAAACTTGATCAAAGAGTCGAGAAAGGAGTATTTGTGGGTTATAGCAATGGTTCCAAAGGCTATAGAATTCTGAATCCCATGAACCAACAAGTGTATGTCAGTCAAAGCATTAAGTTTCATGAAGAAAGGTAGTGGGATTGGAACCAAATTGACTCTAGTACCTCAAAGCAAGTTGTCATTGCAAACTAATTTCAACAAAAGCAAGAAGAGGCTGCTGAGATTGATGAAGGAGTTGATGATGGTGATGATTATGTTATTCAAGGCACCCGAACACTAGAAGATATCTACAATAGATACAATATTGCTTCCATTGAACCTACACTAGTTGAAGAAGCATTGAATATTCCTGAATGGAAGGCTGTCATGGAGGAGGAGTTGACGATGATTATGAAAAATGACACTTGGACTTTAGTTCATAGACTGGAAAACAAGCAATTCATAGGAACAAAGTGGGTCTTTAAGCTGAAGTTGAATCCGAACGGCTCCATCAACAAGTATAAATCAAGGCTTATTGTGAAGGGGTATGCTCAACAACGTGGAGTGGATTTCCTTGAAACTTTTGCACTAGTTGTAAGGTTTGATACAGTAAGATTGATTCTTACACTTACTGCAAGTCAAGGCTAGCAAGTTTTTCAACTTGATGTAAATTCAACTTTTCTTAATGGAATTTTAGAGGAACAAGTTTATATTGAGTAGCCAGATGGATTTAGTGATGGTAGCAACAAAGTATGTTTATTGAAGAAGGCGCTTTATGGTTTAAAATAAGCGCCAAGGGCCTAACATGCAAGAATTGATAGATATCTACTAGAGTTGTGTTTCACAAGAGGCATGAATGAAGCAAATTTTTATGTTAAGAAAGAGGAGAATGAAGTTCTTGTTGTTTCATTATATGTAGTTGATTTACTTGTGACTGGGAGCAATTCAAAATCAATTCAGGACTTCAAGTTGAAAATGTAGCAAGTCTTTGAAATGAATGAGCTTGGGAAGATGCGTAACTTTCTTGGCATGAAAATCAGTTAAGAGAGCCATGGTATCTTTGTTTCTCAAAAGCAGTATGCTTGGGAAGTTATCAAAAAATATAATCTTAACAAATGCAAAACAGTAAGCACTCCTGCAGTTCATGGAGAAAAATTACAGAAGAATGATAATGGTCAACTTGTTGATCCATTAATTTATAGAAGCATAGTGGGCTCATTGTTGTATCTTTTAATTTCACAACCAAATATCATGTTTGCTTCAAGTATATTGCCAAGATTTATGAATGCACCATCAAAAACTCATTTTGTAGCAGCAAAGAGAGTTTTAAGGTATATAGAAGGCATAATTGATTATGGCTTGTTTTATAGAAAATCCATAACAATCAAATTGCTGGGATTTTCAAGTATATTGTCAAGATTTATGAATGCACCATCAAAAACTCATTTTGTAGCAACAAAGAGAGTTCTAAGGTATATAGAAGGCATAATTGATTATGGCTTGTTTTATAGAAAATCCATAACAATCAAATTACTAGGATTTTCATACAGAGATAGGGTTAGCTTTAGTGAAGATATGAAGAGCACAATAGGCTATTATTTTTCACTTGGATCAGGAGTTATTTATTGGGGAACACAAAAATAATCTTCAGTTGCACAACCAATAGCTGAAGCAGAGTACATTGTTGCATCTGTTGCTGTTAACCAAGCAATCTATTTCAGAAAAATCTTAGTTGATTTGAATTTTTAGCAAGAAAAAGGTACTGAAATCCTCTATGATAATAAATCAGCTATCGCAATGGTGAAGAAACCAATATTTCATGGAAAAACAAAGCACATCAAGATAAAATACCATGTTATAAGAGAAGCTGAAAAAGAAAATGAAGTTGTGATTAAGCATTGCAGTAGTGAAGACCAAGTTGTTGATATCTTCATAAAAGCATTATAGAAACCAAGGTTTGAGTTTCTAAGACCACTTCTTGGTGTTCACTCCATCATATGAATCAAGGAGGAGTGTTGAGGACAACACTACTATTACTGTTCATTAAAATTAAAAATGATGCATGTGCTATCTTTTTTGGTTCTTTAGATATTTTTAATATTTTGTACTCTTGTAATCTTCCATATGTTTGATTAGTTTATAATTGTTGTAAAGGTATGTGTGAACCCCTACCCCACCATATGCACTCGCAACGTGGAAATGCGTATGAAAAATGGATAGAAATGCACTTAATGTGAGAGAGTCGCCACCTGGTTTAATTATTTAAGGGTAAACTAGGAAAACCCTAAATGACTCCAATTTTAATTAACCTAATTTCTAGATTAATTACCCAATAGTTAAGGCATGGTATGCTAACCCGAGATGGATCC